>JADRCC010401547.1:0-10964 GCA_019843855.1 Hylomyscus alleni
TTCACTACTGCTTAGTCTCAATGTTCAGGGCAAGGACACAGCCTAGACGTCCATCTGCTGATGAGCAGATAATGGAAATGTCACCCCACATTGTATGTACACACTAGAACTTTATTCAGCTGCCAAGGAACAATTAGAAAATTCACAGGAAAATGGAGGAACTGGAAAATGTTGTATTAAGTGAAGTAAATCCAGGCTCAGGAAGACAAATGTGGTTATGTCCTCATCGTAGCTTCTAATGTTTCTGTGCATGTGTCTGGGGGAGTGAGTGAATGTCGAGGCTGGGAAACTAGAAAGAGGCTCACGAGGAGGGAGGAAAACCACGTTTTAAAGGAAAGGAGAGAGAAAGGTCAGAGAACACACAGGCTATGAAACAGCAGAGGGAAGACCAGGCGTGGACAGGCTTAAGCCGGACTGAGAGGTAGAGACATGGGAGAGGGCAGGATTCAGGGAGGGGTCAATAAAGTATTTACATAATCTCCATCAGCAAACCTGTTACTTTGTAAAATAATTTAAAAAGGTAAACATTTAAACAATAAGCAACAGGAAAAAAACCATTCATTCACTTTAGCTGTGTTTACCCATGATGGAAATCCTCCTGGTCCAGCCAGCATCTGTGTCTATCCACACCTTGGGAAAGAAAATTGGAACTTAAAGAAAGCCATAGAGGCTGGGAGCTGGTTATGCTGGTAACTTCCTAGCACATACTGAAGCCTGGGCTCAGTTTCCAACATAGTAAAACTGTAAAAAAAAAAAAAAAAAAAAAAAAAAAACCTATCTCACGCCCCCCAGGGTACCCTGTCCTGCAGAGATAGGGGGCAAAGATATCAACCCCTTCCCAGCTGACTTTGAATCAGGCCTTGTTTTATTTACTTTGAAGGGAAAATCACAATAGGTAAGGTAAAACAGACAGACAATGTTACAAGAGTAAAAGGAGGGAGAAACAGCTTTTATCCTGAGTAGATACTAATTGCCACTAAGTCCTGAGCCTAGATAAACCCATGCCAATATTACAGAGAAAAGTCTGAGACCCCTGAGCTAAAAGCCCCGAAGTAAAAACGTCTTTAAAACTGTCTAGCTAAGGCAGGATAGCCCCCCACCCAAAGCATCCCAAGGCAATACTGCCTCCCAAATGGCAAAACTGCCACCCTAATGGCAAAACTGCCACCAAACTGCTCCGGAGACAGCTCTATTTATAGGTCTGTGATGACGTAATCAACTGTCAGGCAGCTAAAACGTTTCTGGTTGGCTGATATCAAGTGCTTGCCAGTTAAACTGACGTTTGGCTGCATTAAGACTCTGTCTTAAAGGGACAGCTCTCTACACAAACCAACAAAATCACAGAAGCTGCGTTGGGGTTTCAGGTACTGCGGGTAAACTGGCCCATATCTAATCCCAACTCCAGTCCCATCTGCTTACAGACTGATTTTCAGCTCAGCTTACTTTCCAAATGCTTCTAAGGAAGCCACTACACCCTCTTGCCCCTTCAGAGCCTAAATGAACTCGGATAACATAATGATCAAGCTTTGCATGTCATAAAAATCAAGAGAGCCAAGACATGGAGGGCCTTGGATGGTATTTAATAAACGGGGCTCACTATTATTTCAGGATCAGCGCCAGTGATTATCTGGGGATGTCCTATCAGCACACTTGTTGCTAAGCAGAGGAACCAGGCTCTCTCTTGGGGCTCCAGATGCTTCTAAGGAAGCCGCCCCTCTTCTTCCAGGTCCACCTAAGCACAGCAGGCTGAGTCTCATATAAAACATCTCAAACTTACAGTTAACAGTGGCTCTATTATGTATAGGCCTACATTAAATAGACCATTTTTCTGCTGAATCTTAACACACCTGCCCAGGGCACGAACGGATCAGCTGAACCAAAACTTTGAGGTATGACACTGGTTTCTATAAAAAACCATTTTCTTAATGGCAAAGGCACCAGTCTGTTTCTGTGGCTTTGTCACAACCCAGGTGTGCCATGTGCTAGCCTCTGCCACAAGGACAGGGGATGGAGGAGACGTGAACAAACATAGCCCACCTGGGAAGAGGACAGCAAGCCCTGCCCCCTTCTCACAGTTACTAGTTCCAGTTCAACACATTTCTCAATGACCCTGTCAGACCTCCCCTGACCTATTCCACTAGCCCCCAGCAGCTTCCTATCTGGTTTCCTGGAATTCCTCCTGCTGGTGGTCTTCCACTGGGAGGCTCTGCCAGTTTTGGTAACCATTTGTCGACTCCTGTTTTAGTATATTCCATGTCCCCCCTCTATCCCTCTATCAGATGGTTCTTCCCACACTCACAAAAAAACCACTTTTTACTTGATTAAAATATACATAACATAACCCACATTTTAGGCATTTTAAAGTACCAAGCTCAGTAGCATTAAGAACAATCACATTTTTGGTGAAATTAGTAAAATAACCCATCTCCAAGACTGTTTACTCTTTATAAACTGAAACACTGTAGCCATTCATCAGTATGTCCCATTCCTTCCCTTCCCTAGGTCTTGACAATCATCTTTCCACTTAAAATCTCTATCGGTGACTGCTACATCCTCTCTGACAAGTGAGCCACTCAGTGGTTTAGCCTAGAAATCTCCTTTGAGGATTTTTTTTCTCAAATAAAGATTTTTTTTTGCTTTGTTTTATTTTTCATGCATGTATGCTGTGTGAAAATGCCAGATCCCCTGGAACTTGACAGTTGTGAGCTGCTACGTGGGTGCTGGGAATTGAACCTATGTCCTCTGGAAGAGCAGACCTTAACCCCTTAACTGCTGACAATGAGGTAACCTCTCCCCTGTCACTCACTCACTAAGAAAATGCCTTACAGCCAGATTTTGTGGAGGTATTTTCTCAATTGACGTTCCCTCCTTTCAGGTAACTCTAGCTTGGAGAGATGGTTCAGTCATTAAGAGCACTGTCTGTCCTTCCAGAGATCCTGAGTTTAATTCCTGGCAACCATATGGTGGCTCATAACCATCTATACTGGGATCTGATACCCTCTTCTAGCATGTAGGTGTATAAGCATATAGAGCACTCATATACATTAAATAAACAAACAAACCAACCTTAAAGTTTTTTCAACTGTTTTCTATGAGTGAACTTTGGACTCTGTTATCTTACCAAACTGTTATTAGTTCTAACAGAACTTTTTTTTGGGGGGGGGGGCGCTGGGTAAAATTTAGTTTTTTATGTATAAGACGATACCATTTGTAAACAGATGGAACTTTACCTCTTCCTTTGCAACTTAGATCCATTTTGGTTTTTTCTGTCCTAATTGTTCTGCTCAGGACTTCCAGTGGTGTTGAAGCAGGAAGAATACAAGCAGGTATGCTGGTCTTGTTACTGCTTTCAATGGAGAGCTTTCCGTCTTTCACCATTGCGTACGGTTCTTCCTAACTGGCACTTGCTATAGTCAGGTGGCTTCCTTCCATTTCTGGTTTATCAAGCATCTTTAATCATGAGAGGAACTGAATGCTGTCAGATGCTTCTGCCCATCAGCTAAAATGATCATTTCCCCTTTGTTCTATTAATCTAGCATATGTTATCAACATTTTATGTCTAACCATCCTTGCATTCCATAAATAAATCTCACTTGGTCGTGGGTGCCATCCTCTTTAAAGGCCATCTAATCTGGGCTGCCATCATTTTATTGAGGACTTTTGAACAGTCCGTGAGATACATTGCTCTGTAGCTTTCTTCCAGTGTCACGGCTGGTTCGACCATGAGGTGACGTTCACAGAACGTGTTAGACGATCTTTGCTCTTCTTCATCTTTTTGGTTAAACAGTTTTAGAAAGAAGATTGCTTTAAGAAAGACTGTTTGGAAAGATTACTTTAATATTCTGTATTAAAGTATATGAAACCATGGAGTCCTGGACTTTGTCTAGAAGTTTTTTAAAAAATATATATTGATTCAATGTTGTTACTAGTTCTAAGCACTGGGGGTTTTATGTCTCATTAGAGCTTGGTTTTGATATGCTTTATTTCTAGAAATTTGTTCATTTCATCTAGGTTGTGCTATTGGTGTAACTGTTTATTTATGGAATAGTCTTTTATAATCTTTTTAAAATAGTCTGCAGAATTATAGTAATGTCTCCTTTATAGTTACTGATTTTAGTTGTGGGAGTCTTCCCTCTTTTGGCCTTTGTCCCTTGAGCCAAGATTTATCAATATTGTTGAACTTGGCAAAGAACCAACTTTGGGCTTCCTGTTTTCCTTTATTATGCCTTCTTCTCCCTCTCCCTCTCTCTCCTCTCATCTATATAATTTCTTTCCTCTGAGAGCTTCATATTTAGCTTATATTTCTTTGTGTGTCGTAACATTATATTAATTTGAGGTCTTTCTTATCTTTCTTACCTTTTGATATATAAATTCAGGAGTAAAAAATGTCCCTTCAGCAGTACTTTAAATGAATAAAGATATAAAATAAGTTTTATATACTGAATTGTGTCTTAAATCATTTCTAGGTATCCTCTGATTTCATGTGCTGTGGGCTACTGAAGTATAGTTATGCCATCTCAAGGAAGTATTCCGAAACGTACTTTAAGTGCTCTTGGTAAAATAGACTTCTGGACTAGCTGTAAATTCCTACACAGCGTGATCCTGAGCTAAAGGTTAACTGCCTAATCATTTAACTGCTATCTGTCCACTTCAGTAAATAGGGCTTGTTTGCTGCAGATGTCTGGAACTGCCTTTCTGAATATGTGGCAATTGTGGGTTTTTTTTTTTGCTCTTAAAACCTGAACCAACTGGAGGTCAAGGCTGCTTCCCACTCATCTGTTTGGGAATATCTCACCAGCAACTGAGGCGCCATTTGACTTATTTGGGCCTCTCAACCCTTTTTCTCTTCAAGTACCCCAGAAGACCTTTGTGACTTCTTTGTTGGTTAAAGAGTAGGCTGTGTGATTTCCAGGAGTTGGAAAAAAAAAAAACCTTGGAGGTTGTAATACTTCACTCTCAAAGCAATAAAGACCAGAATAAACAGAAGAGAAGGAAATGGAGAGAACCACAGAAGCAGCCAGCTAGAGCTAATGTGCGGAGATGCTCTTCAACCGAGACAACACATTCTTCTCAACGACAAATGGGTATTTTCCAGCATAGATTACACATTAGGCGACATACTATGAAGCCTAACATTGTATTTTAAGTTTAAATTACTATGCCTAAGAGATCTACAGAACAAAAATACTCAAACCCCACTTGCCCAAGGACAGATGACTACCCTGATTGTTGGGGGTTTGCTTGTTTAAGTTAACAATTGTTTCTGTAAATAAGCTTGGTTGTCGCAACAGTACAGAATGTGCTTGGCCACATGTTATCAGAAGGTACATAGACAGGACACATGTCAGAATGTTTGCTTACCCCTGAGTGGACAGAGGTGGGAAGTAGCCTTGTGGATTTAAACCTTTATAAGCCCCTGATTAATAATGTAATTTGTGGCCATATTATGGGAATCCTGGGTATGGACCTGATGAGACCCATGATCCTGGCCAGTATTTAATAAAGGTTGCTTTAACTGTGGCTCAAAAATTGTGGAAGTGTTGTTGTTATCCTCACCTGGTGGGGTTATCATTTTCTGGAGGCTCCCAGGAAGATCAGACCCAAATTCTAAAGTCACACCTACACTCCAGGGCTCCAGGACTGAAAGATCACCTCAGAAGGTGTGTACTCTGAGATGTTCCAAGATTCCAAGGCATGCTTTTGATTTTGCAGGCTATCCGAGTGAACTGCCACCCCGAGAAAAGCAGTAAGCATCTACCAGAGGCCTCCTTTGGTAAGTCATGGTAATTTGCTGAGATATCTAGTCTGTTCGAATCCCAATATAGGACGAGGAAGGGTTCAATGGGACCTAAAGGCCTCCTATCCAAGGCAAAATTCAAAGCATTGTCCTAGTGTCTTGTTATTCAGATACTAGGAGCCAAAATGGAAATTGGTTGGGCCCCGTTAAAGGTCATAAAGTTTTGTCTGTCTCGTGTGTATGTGTGTGTGTGTAGTCTTGTGTTTTCTGGTGTGCAAACATGGGAGAGAGGGGGGAAATGGGTCAGACTGAGATGAATGTATCAAGGATGGCTGCCACTCCATGTTGTTCTGTTCTGTTTCTGACCTCCTCTGAGGTCCTGGCCGCTCTGTGTTCTATGTTCATGGCTTTGTTCTTGCTGTCTCTGCCAACACCAGCTACCTAATGCCTTTTGCTGGGATCGCTTTGATGGCCGGGGCTCTGCATTTCTTATCTTTAAGCTTTCTTGTCACTGGATTCAGTTTAGTAGGGATTCAAATATTTTTTGGGTTTGGATAATAATAATAAAGCTGTTTTAATGTTGCTCTACTTTATTGAAAAGCTGACCCTGGAGTGGATTATGGCTCTCCCTCCTATAGACCCAAACATGCTTGTGGGCCTACAGTTGTCCTCTGTCAGACAGGCCACTTGACGTTGTGACAGGAATAGGAGAGCAAAGCAAAGAACAACAGAAATTAGATTATTGGTTTCATTTAACTGCCTAAAACTTTTGCTAAGATATAAACCTTAAACTCAGGATTAGTAAGACTACTATGTGAACTTTCAGTACCTCAAGATTTGTATGTTTATTGGGTATAGTTAAAAATCTGTAAAATCTGTAACAAGAAAAAGTTAACTTAAAACTTGTAACATAGGAGGTTGATAGTTAAAATCTATACATAGGCAATCTTAAAGGAAGCATATGGTGTGATGCTATCTTGGGATATAAGCAACGCGTGGCTTGTCTCCATCTTAGCTGTTGTCCCCCATCAGGATGGAGGCAGCCACATGGCTGGCAGTCAACTGATAGGGTAGGTGACAGAGGATGCCATGTGACTTCACTACCATCTTAGTTAAAGGTTACTACATGGCATAAACGAGCCAAAGAGGCAACAATAGTCTCCAAGATATTTTGAAATAAGATGGATTTTTGTATTATTCTCATCCTGAAAACAATCATAATAAAACAATGTTTGTTTAATAAGGTATTAAAAACCATACCTCTTGCCGGGCAGTGGTGGCGCACACGCCTTTAATCCCAGCCCTTGAGAGGCAGAGGCAGGCGGATTTCTGAGTTCGAGGCCAGCCTGGTCTACAGAGTGAGTTCCAGGACAGCCAGGAACACACAGAGAAACCCTGTCTCAAAAATACAAACAAAAAAGAAAAGAAAAAAAAAAACCCATACCTCCATGCATTCATATACAAGAATGTACCTCATGGTGACAGGTAGACTTCGTAATGTGAGAGTCCCCCAGGTGGTGTTGGTTTTAAAGACATGAAGGGATCATGGAGAAAAGCTGAAGCTTGGCAATAGGGTTGGAGTTTCTAAAGAGAGCTCCCATGTAGTGGGGGACCCCAGCAGTTTTGGAGATGCCGGTGCCATGTGAGGGCCATAGAAACACTAGCTGAAATGACACAGCCAGCTGGAGTCTAGGAGACCAGCTGTGTGTGCCCGGCTGTGTGCTGCAAAGGGTGGGGCCAGAGAGGGGACACAAGCCCTTTGGGGAAGCCCAGAGGATTGGGAATCAATGAAGCTCAGACACTGAACATTGAGTTGGAGTTTGGTTTTGCTTTGTCCCCATTGTGACTGTGCCCTGTCTCGTCTCTCTTGGGATAAAAAAAAAAAGAATTTTTTTTTTTTTTGATATTGTTGGAACTTATAAGAGAGAGATTTTGAACTTTTTTTAAAAGGGAAATTTTGGAGTTTTACAACTTTAAATTAAAAAGTGGATATTTCCTTTAAATATTTAAATTTATATAGCTATGAGACATTTTAAGTTCATAAAATGTTTTCTATTAGATGTCTTTACTAATATGCTCTTTTTTTTATTGTTTTGTTTGTTTGGTTGGATGGTTCGTTGGTTATTGTTTTTTTAAGACAGGGTTTCTTTGTGTAACAGCCCTGGCTGACCTGGAACTTGCTTTGTAGACTGGGCTGGCCTCAAACTCACACAACTATGCCTGCTTCTACACTCCAAGTGCTGCGATTAAAGGTGTTCTCCACCACTGCCCCGCTTATTAATATGTAATCTTCAAATAAATAAGTATATAATAAATAAATAAATAATAAGAAATAAGTGGCTAACAGATTAGAGCTGCAGCTATCAGCAGCAAACATCAGAACCTGGAATAGAATATTGCTATCATGTGATGTAGTAAGTCAGTGACCTACACAGCCTGGCAAAGAGCCCATAGAATGTCTCCTTACCCAGGGTCTATCCAGACTGAGAGACTGACTGGAGAATGTAGGTCTAGCCTCTTAGTTTTTGCTAACTTTGTTAAGCGTTAGCTATTTAGATAAAAATCATATAAGAAACTGTGATATTTTGTAATGGTACACCATAAAAGGACTAGGAAAGTAAAGTTTCCAGTCTCCCTGTGGACTGTATTTATGATTTAAAGTTTTATTCTGATACTAAAAGAACATCAACTCAAAAATTATTATTTTTTTAAAGCTACTAACTTGTTGTAAACTATTAAAGATGAAAAGACATGCAAGTTAATAGTCAGTCACCTTATTAAATGATCAAATTTTGGGGCCTGGAGAGATGGCTCAGTGGTTAAGAGCACTGGCTGCTCTTCCATGGGTACTGAGTTCAATTTCCAGCAACCATATGGTGGCTCATAACCATCTATAATGAGATCTAATGCCCACTTCCGGCACGCAGGCATACATACAAATAGGCAGAACACTGTACATACAATAAGTAAATAAGTAAACAGATAAAACTTGTTTTAAAAAATTATCAAATTCTTTTTTTTTTTTCTTTTTGATTTTTTCGAGACAGGGTTTCTCTGTGTTGCCTTGGCTGTCCTGAACTCACTCTGAAGACCAGGCTGGCCTCGAACTCAGAAATCCACCTGCCTCTGCCTCCCAAGTGCTGGGATTAAAGGCGTGTGCCATCACTGCCCGGCTCGATCAAATTCTTTAATGTGCTCAGAATTACACTTGTAGTTGTGCTAAGTACTGATGTAATTTGTTTGCAGGAATAAGCTTGATTTAGCCTCCTGTGTAAGTTTTCAAGTTTAAGCCTAAAGCAAGTAACTCCATGCAAGTTTACCTTAAAACCATGTATACCTAACGGATGGCTCTCAACACTTTTCAGAGATCTGCTGAATATGACATTTAAAATGTTTAATGGGGGAAAAAAGTCTGTGATAGATAGAAATGCCAGCTGCTGGCAGCAGCCCTGGGGTCTCCAAAGAAGAGAGATGGGGCACAGGCCAGGATTATGGTGATGCTAACCACTGGGAAAACCTGCCCCATGCCTCACCTGCTGCCAGGGCCCTGCACAAACTGTGAATGTTGCTGGACTGACTGTGTCTTAAGTCAAGGGAGGCCAGTTGCCTCTAGCTCCTCATTCACCTTCTGGTGAATCTCTGACCTTCTAGGTCTGGAGGCTGAAGACCTATGTGTGAACAGCTGCTCTGTTCAGCAGCTGAACACACAGAGCTATCTTGTGTAACAGCTGAAGACCTATATGAACTCTGCCCCCACTCCATCCTCCATGAAGCTATCAAGACCAGGAGGGTATCAAGCTATCACGAAACTATCGAGACCTACTAGGGTAATCATCCAGATAGCTGGATAAATTTGACATTTTAATCACTACAGAGACTGTTTGGTTGATTCTTCCTGCTATAATTTATCCTTCTCAAATCTCTGATGGTATTGATGGCTCTCTGTAGGGAGAATCCTGGTTTCTTTAAAACCACAGAAACGTTATGTAAATATGTTTTGTTTCAATCCCAGGTGTGGGACATGGGGCTGTTTCAGACTGCCACCGCAGCTGACTGTGATTGGTCCTGTGCTCTGGCAGGGGTGTGATTTTTTGCCAGCTGAAGGTATTTTACTCTTTAGAGGGTATAGAAAGGCCAGAGCCTTGAGAGAGGTGGCGGCGGCTGCTGCCCTTGCTGCTGCGGTTTGCTGGTTGGAACTATCCCGATAATGAAGATTAGACATGCCCCAAGGAACTTGGTGCCCCTAATCAGCAGGAAGTAGTCTAATGATATCGACAGCTCCTTTCCCTATCTAACCTTCTTCCTTTCCTACCATAGGTTGGAAGGCTGGAGAAGGTGGTAGGGAAAAGAACTCAATAAAGCAGCTAAAAGTCTGGCAACATCTAACTGTAATTTTGTCATCAGCTTGGCAACAGCTGGCAACCAGCTCCTGCACCAAGGGGCAGCCACCTTGTCAATTCATTTAATATGTAAAAATCGGGCCTTGCTTTTTTTCTAGAGCTACTAAGTCTCCTGCTGGGAAAGGCAGACAAACTTGTCTTGCTCACAGGCTTCATATTAAAGGATAAACAGGTTTCGGATGGAATTTTTTTTTTTTTTTTACCATTTTTTTATTTAAAGGAACTTGCTTTGCGATCACTGCTCTCAGTAATAACTACTTATGTCTCTGCCCAATGATTTAGGTGGAAAGAAAAGGATTTGAAGTCTACGTTAGTTACAAGGGTCTAAGAAAGTGACGTCTGTGGATGTAAAAACGTTAAAAAAATTTTTTTCTGAAGGCCTAAGGAAATTATTTAACATACATGAAAAATGAAAAAATAAGAAATGTTTCAGATTTCTTTCCCGTTCTATGCTATGGTTACACTAAGATTTCAGAAGTTCAGAGTTTTAACATCCATCAATGGAATTCTGATGTATGTAAAGCACTGATTACGACTACCTGCCACAAGCTCAAGATTTGAAATTTCCTTTGGTTGTCTTCTAAGTATAGACTTAAAGGTGTTTCTCATCAAACTAAAAATATTTCTGTTCAATCTCTATATCCAGCCCTCTGGACAGAGAAGCAAATGTTCATACTTTTAAACCCAAACTCACAGCTTTTGCTGTGACTCTTAGGATGCATCTACTCCAGCTGTTTACAGGCATTTGTTAGCTGCTTTTTCTACTGTGTGGATTTCAGTACAGATTACAAACAATGATGACGCTATTAAATCTACAGTTTTTATCT
>JADRCC010401552.1:0-10175 GCA_019843855.1 Hylomyscus alleni
CAGGACTCACTAGGTGGGAACAGCCGCACCGTGATGATTGCCCACATCAGTCCAGCAAGCACTGCCTTTGAAGAGTCCCGGAACACCCTGACCTACGCCGGCAGAGCCAAGAATATCAGGACTCGGGTGAGAGCCCTTGGACTACCCCCTAGACACACCCTCCTGGACTGAGATCTGAGGTCCTGAGAGGATCCCTTCTAGCCGCTCCACTCTTCCAGCAGTGACCTTGTTACCCAGGCCAACACCACCCTTTCCCTGCACTCCCAGCTGCCGCCCGCCTGCCCGCCTGCCCGCCTGCCTGCCTGGAGCCCTTGGCTCCCAAAGACTCTTCTGCCTCCCGTTCCAGGCTCCTCCCCCAACCCCCATTCCATCCATCCCTCTCCTGTCCCTTCCTCTACAGAGGTTTACTGAGCCCTCTGTTTGTCCAAAGCATCTCATCACCACAGTGACAATCAAAGGCTGCCTTACTCAGTGCCACCCTGAACCGTTACACGTTGTCCCACCTGACCTCAGAACCAGGCAGGAGTTACAGCTTCCCTACCATACAGTTTAGGATGATGACCCTTAAAGGAGATAAAGTTTCCGAGTTCATGACCGAACTCATGTTCTCTGGTAAGAAAGTGAGCCGTAGCCTGTGTGGCGGTGGAGGGAGAATGACTAACTTTGAAGTGGTGTTAGTGAGCTTTCTTTCAATATCTACAACTCCCCCAACATTGCCATGTAGCCTCCAGGAACTTCATGGGGACAGGTCACATGATCGTGACTAGTTAGTCAGAGGCAGCTTGTCCTGATATGGTAGTGAACACTGTAGCCCAACATTGGGAGGCAGAGGCAGAGGAATTAGAAGTTCAAGGTCATCCTCCATTATGCAATGAGTTCAAAGCTAACCTGAGCCACATGAGACCCTATTTGTAGATTAGTTTTTAATTGATGCTAACAGTAGGAGCTGAGGCAAGCCAGGGAAAGATTAGCTGTCTATTGTGGGTATTGGGAGACCAGGAGACTTGCCTAACTAAAACAAGACACTCATACAGAAACAGAATCCAAACAGGGGGAGAAATCATGGGGCTAGAACGATGGTTAATGGTTCAGAGTACTCTTGGCTGACCAGAGTTCAGATCCCAGCACCCATGTCAGGCGCACGATTGCCTATAACTCCAGCTCCAGGGGATCTTACACTTTCTTCTGGCACCCACAGTCATATATAGGTACATACTCCCACACCCACACATAAAATAAAAATAAAAGATAAAATCCAAAAAAAAAAAAAAGAAAAGAATCTGAGTAGCAAGACCTCGATACCAGGTGAAGAAGTGTGCTCCGTAGGAAACTGGGAGCTAGTGAGTAGGAGCAGAACTTTAGGACTTAGATCTAACAGAGGCACGCAGACGTGACAGGGAGGGGGCTGTGGGGATGGAGGCGAGGAGACCATTGCTGGCATTGAAAGAACTGGCAAAGGGAAAGAATGAGAGGGGCTGGAGAGATGCTGGCTCAGGAGTTAGGAGTCACTGGCTGTTCCTCTAGAGGGCTTGCGTTCAATTCCCAGCACCCACATGGCAATTCACAGCTGTCAGTAACTCCAGTTCCAGGGGGTCCATGGCACCAGACACACACGGGGCACACATACATATATGTACATACACACACACACACACACACACACACACACACACACACACACATATATATATATATATACACATACACACATACATATATATGTATACATGTATATATACATATATACACATATATATATGGAAGCAAAATAGCCATACAAATAAAGAAATCTTTTTTTAAATGGGAGGTGGAAGAAAGAGAATGGGAGGCCTGGCTCTTGGCATGACCTTCATACCTCATCTTGGGCTCCCTACAGGTGAAGCAGAACTTGCTCAATGTCTCCTACCACATCGCTCAGTACACCAGCATCATCGCCGACCTGAGAGGCGAGATCCAGAGACTCAAGTGCAAGATCGACCAGCAGGCTGGGCGGGGCCAAGCCCGGGGCAAACTGGATAGGGGTGACATCCGTCATATCCAAGGTATCCAGGTGGGCCCGTGTCTCTGGAGGCCTGAGCTGGTCTCAGCAGCCCTCTCCAAGTGACCTTATGGGGTTATAGGACCAGGTAGCATTAACCCCGGCTCTTCTTGGCTGAGTGACCCTGAGCCAGTTATCTTGCTTGGAGCCATTCCCTGTAAAATGGGACCACACTTTGCAGAGCTAGAGATGGGGTAGAGTGATGTGAGACTATTATATGGTAGCTGCCCTGTCGGGCGGTAGAAGGCTTACCATTCTCTGAGACTTGCGTGTTCACTGTGATGGTTTTCTAAAAGATGTCAGGGAAACAGACAGAGAAACAGATATTTTAAAAGATGACAGAAAAAAAAAAAAACCAACAACCTTGTAGTCAACACAAGGATACCGCGAGGACGAGCAGAATCTCAATTCATGCAGAAGAGCCAGAGTCGCTGCAGCCAGAAGATGCACTGTGGGAGGCAGGTGTGAGAGGAGAGGACTCTGGGCTGGTGAGATGACTCAGTGGGTAAGAGCACCAACTGCTCTTCCAAAGATCCTGAGTTCAAATCCCAGCAACCACATGGTGGCTCACAACCACCCTTAGTGAGATCTGACGCCCTCTTCTGGTGTGTCTGAAGACAGCTACAGTGTACTTATTTATAATAATAAATAAATCTTTTAAAAAAAAGAGAGAGAGAGAGAGAGGTTTTGGAAGGAGACCTGCTGGTCTGGGCGTCTGGGCGAAGCTAAGGACAGAGCCTCGGGTGGGCCTGAGCTGGCGGCCTCTCTGCTCACACTACCCCCACCCGGCAGCTGAGGTACAGCTACACAGCGGGCAGGAAGGGCAGGTGGAGATGGGACAGCTTCGGGAGCAACTCATCAGCGCCTTCCACGAGCAGATGGATGTGCGACGGCGCCTGCTGGAGCTGGAGAACCAGGCCATGGAAGTCCAGATTGACACCTCCCGTCACCTACTTACCATTGCCGGGTATGCTCGCCCCTATCCTGGGACCCTTTGGACCCACCCGGGTTCAGGTTTGGCATTGGAGGAGCCTGGAGCATAGAAGAAGCACAAATGAGCTGATTCTTGTGTCTCTCGTGGGGAAATGTGTGCAGCTGGGAGCATGAGAAGTCACGCCGGGCTCTCAAGTGGCGGGAGGAACGAAGGAAGGAGTCCTACACCAAAGACGACAGTGAGAAAGACTCGGACACAGGAGATGAGCCAGATAACCTGGAGCCACCAGAAGTGGCCGCCGCCCGGGAAAGCATCGCCGCCCTTGTGGGCGAACAGAAGAAGCTGCGCAAGGAGAAGGTGTACGGGGGTTGAGGGCAGAGGGCTGGGGAAGAGGGAGACCCAGAGAACTCAGGCAGGCCACAAATCTTGGGTGTCCAAGTCTCTAGTCTCTATGTACTTTATACTTCTTATCTCTAAAATGGGAGCAACCATGGTGATGTCCAAAAGAGGTCGCTGGAGACAGTTAAACTAATGCTTGGCATAAAGCAAGACCTAAAAGCATGGTAACCAATAGAATAATAACAGATTTTTACCTTCTGAGTTAGAATTAGGGATGTCACAGGCATGGTTGAGTCAAGTGGGCACAAAGGCGCCTATTACTTGCAAGACCCAGAATAAGCTTAGAAGGCTATCCTGGGCCTGGAGGACCAGCCAGAAGGCCTGAGACCGGAACCTGTCTGGACCGGTGGAACTGGTCTGATGCTGACCCGTGCCACCCTCCCGCAGCTGGCGCTGGAGCAGCGCTGCCGGGAGCTGCGCGCGCGTGGCCGGCGCCTGGAAGAGACGCTGCCGCGCTGCATCAGCTCGGAGGAGCAGCGCGAGGTGCTCAGCCTGCTGTGCCGCGTGCATGAGCTGGAGGTGGAAAACACCGAGATGCAGTCGCACGCGCTGCTCCTCGACAGCGCCCTGCGCCACCGCCGCGAGACCGTGCGCCGCCTGGAACAGAACCGCAGCCTCTGCAACGAGATCATCCAGGGCCAGCGACGGATTATCGACGGTAGGGCTCGACCCTGCGGGCCTGGGGCATTGTCGTTGGGGCTGAGGGCCCACGCTGAGCCCTCATCTCCCTTTACCCCGGACAGACTTCAATCTGGAGGTTCCCCGACACCTGGAGGAACTCTATGAAGTCTACCTTCGGGAACTGGAAGAGGGCAGCCTGGAGCGGGCCACCATCATGGACCGTGTGGCCTCCAGAGCCCTGCAGGTGGGCGCGTGGGCCGACATAAATTCGCTGACATGGGGATCCCACCAATCCAGCCAAATTCCAAGAGGAGTTGGTCTCCCTCCCTCCCCTCCCCTCCCCTCCCCTCTCCTCCCCTCCTACCTTCCCAAGCCTGGATGAGGTTCCCCCATTCCTGGGCATTACTATCTGGCCTGGCTATTTTCCCAGCCTAGGGTCAAAAGGTTAGGACTGCTGTTGGAGCTAGTTGGAAGGCTGAGGTTTGAAAGATCAGCCAACACTGTACAAGATTCTATCTCAATGGATGGGTGGATGGAGGCTTAACTAATTTCTAAATATCAAGGGAACGGGGCGGGGGTGCTCTAAAGGACTAGGCCACTGAGCTGTGCCACTGAGGCTGCCTAATGGTCCCAGCTTGCTGGGGACCCAGAGCACAGACCCAGTGCCCTTCACCCCCCAACTCCCATCGTACAACCCTTATGGCTCTGCGTTGCTCCTGGTTCAAGGCCTAGTCTTCTAACTGTTCACTCTTGTCGTTGCCCCTCTCCCTTCCCACCATACACACAGGACAGCTCCTTGCCCAAAATCACTCCAGGAGGGACCACACTGACCCCGGACTCTGACCTGGAGAGTGTGAAAACACTGAGTTCTGAGGCCCAGCGCTCCCAAAACCACACCCTACCCCCACTTGGCACAGACAGGTGAGACTCTCTGTCTGAGGGATGTCAGACCTGATAAGGGCTGAGGGGTCGGGGGAGAGGTGGAGCTAGAAGCACACTTGAGGCTGTGGCACGGATCTGCAGCCAGAATTTGTGGATTCGCCCTCCCTTGGCACCAACAGGTTCTTTTCTAGGGTGGGGGTGGGTGGACTTTGGTGTGACTAGCCTGATCAACAGCTGTCTCCTCCCGTTCCTCTGCCAACTGCAGTGAACCCTACCACGTGTTCAAGGCCAGTCCCAGGGCCTGGCAGATGAAAAGCTCCTCTGTGCCTACTCCGCCTCCCATCCAGGTGGGCAGCCTAGTGACCCAGGAGGTGAGCTCTGGGTGCCCAGCAGTGGGTTGAATCCTTTCCAAAATGCCTAGCCTCGAGAGGCCACAGAACCTCTGCAGACTTCCGGCGCGGAGTCCCTGGTGTCTTCAAGATCTTCCCCTTTCCAAACAACCCATCCCTAGGCCCCACCACAGGACAGCCTGGGCAGCCAGATCAACTCTTCCCCAGATAGCAGCGAGAACCTGTCAGAGATCCTTCTGTCCCATAAAGGTGAGTTGTGCCTGCCCGCCCACCCCCACCTCCACCCCCAACCGCCTGACATCCTCTCAACTGCTCAGACTGCAAAGCCAAGCTCCTTCCTGTTCTCTGGCCCCGCCGAAGATCCCCAGTCATTGGCTTTATTGGAAGAACTAGCCACCTGCTTAGGGAGACACAGAAGATGGAGCCCAATCAGAAATTAAAATGGTGGTGCCTGCCACCCCCTCCCCACTGGGTAATGCAGTGGCAAATTCTAAAATCGAATCCATCCCTGACAGATAGACTAAACCCTGTCTAAAATATATGTGGGGGGGTTTTTTGGGGGAGAAGGGGGTACTAGGAATTGAACCTAGCATCTCACACACACAGTAGGTTGTGATTAAAGGCAGGTGCCACCACCACCACCTGGCTCACTTTTAATCTTGAAATCAGATCTAAGTTGCTTGGGTTGGCAGGCCTCCTCCTCCTCCTCCATCACCACCACCTCCTCTACCATCACCTCCTACTCCATCTCCTCCTTCTCTTCCTCTCTTCTTCCCCCTTCTCCTCCTCCCCCTCCCCCACTACTTCTTCTTTCTCCTCCTCCTTCTCTTCTCCTGAGACAAGGTCTAACTATGTAGCTTAGTCTATCCTGGAACTCACTATGTAGAGCAGGCTGGTCTGGTCGAATTCACAGAGACTGCCTATTTCTGCCTTCCAAGTGCTGAGATTAAAGGTTTGCACCGCCATGGCCAGCCAGCCTTAAACTTTTGATCTTCCTGCCCCAGTCTCCGGAGGAACTGAGATTGCAGGCTTGCGACACCGGTCCAGACTCCCAGTGTCTCAGTTAATCCTTGACGGAGCCCCAGAGTATTTATTTTGCAGTCCCAAAATGAAATTAAGATTCCCAGGGTTTGCCCAAGGCTTCTCAGGGTCGTCAGCAAGTTAGAGTTCTGGAGGTGAATTCTGTGAATCCTGGCTCTTGCTCACCTTTGTCCTGTGAGGAAGAGGTGTGAGAGGTGGCCTTGACCTTGGGTTTGGTATCTGCTATAGAGAGGAAAGAGATCCTGACACGGACCAAGTGTATCTCCGTGAAGGCCGCCCAGCGGCGCTCCCGGGCCCTGGGAACGGAAGGGCGCCACCTGCTGGCACCTGCCACAGAGCGCAGCAGCCTGTCCCTGCACTCGTTGAGCGAGGCTGATGATGCTCGTCCACCCGGTCCACTGGCCTGCAAGCGGCCGCCCAGCCCCACACTGCAGCACGCTATCAGCGAGGACAATCTATCTAGCAGCACGGGCGAGGGCCCCTCCCGGGCGGTAGGACCTCGAGGTGATGGCACTGGGCCCTGGGTGCGTGGCCAGAAGAAATGCCTCAGCAAAAAAAGGGAGGAATCGCTGGAGGCCAAGAGGAGGAAGCGGAGGTCTCGGTCCTTCGAGGTCACCGGACAAGGGGTGAGGCAAAGGGCAGGGGTGAAATGTCTGCACCCGTTACAGATGTGTGGGTGCCTGTAGGCTAGCGCTCTCTGGAAGCTACAGGACACTTCCAGCCCTTCACTAGCCCTAGAGCCCTACCGGAAACACAAGTATCCCCCCACCCTCCACTCCATAAAGTAGCTAGGACTGGTTCTGTAGCTGAACCCCGGACATTTCCCCGTTCCATTCCACTGTTTTCCAATTGTACAGCTGTCCTGCCCCAAGACACACCTACTGGGACCTCGTCCCTCAGAGGGCCTTTCAGATCGCCGGAAGCCAGCGTGTGGACGGCCATCCCCTGGTGTCAGGCATCTGGGAAAAGTCTCTCTGCCTCTGGCCAAGGTCAAATTTCCTCCAAACCAGAATACAGGTCAGTACTAACCAAAAAGGGACTGAGGTGGGAGAGGCCTTGACCAGCTCAGAGGGGAAACACACTGGCTGTATCTAGAAGCATGATTCAGAGAGCAATACTGATGGGGTCGGCAAACTGGAATTGGTCCCCTTAGGAGTTCAAGGCCACTGGGTGGTAGGGGAGGGAAGATATTCCTCAACTAACGTTTCTCCTGTCATAGGCTTTGGAAACCCTTCACCCCTTCTTGTTCCTCCCAATCAAGCTGGTGTTTCCCGTAGAGTTACACGTGGGCCCAGCCTGCCTCATGGCTCAAGCACCTTTGGCAAAGATGGACGACTCCAGCATAACTGAGGGGCCCAGGCACCTACTATTCTGAACCCCAAGACTGAAGGGTATAGCAGGGACTGGGAGGTGGAAGCTGGGCAGATGGGGATCCCATGGAGCAAGAGCTTAGAGGGCCGGACTCCCATGACCCGGAGATGGTAGAACTACAGAACTCTTCCGTGTTCACCCTGCCACTAGAAAGGGCCGTGAGTCCCAGCGCCCGGTTTCCCAGCCCGGGACAGAACATTGTTGCCAAAAACTTGTACAGACCTGGGGCCAGTCTCGGCTTCCGCAATAGGGGAGAGGAGCTGTTAGTGAGACGGGACTCCTGGACCCACCCCTGGGCTTGGCTGAAGATGGGGTTTGGGGAAGGAGCCCACAGGACTTCACGTAGGGAAGGGATGGGTGGGGAGGGAGACTGGTTTTGTAACTTCTCTGTTGCTCTTTTTTTTTTCTTTTTGCCTTTCTTTTAAATAAAGTCCTTCTGGGGTTTTGATGGCTGTGTTGGGAGCTGTGGAATGTGCAGTGTTGGGACTAAAACTCTCCAGATCCTGACCCTTTCTCTCCCAGCGTCCCATCTCCCTTGACACAAACCTACACACAACTGGAGAATGTTTTTTCAAAGACTCTCTCTCTCCAGAAGAATGGGGCTAGAGCTAGGTCTAGCTTTCGGCCATCTCTCAAGAGCCTTTCCACTAGCCTGGACCCTTTGCTAAGGCCAGGGACTGGCGGGCAGTGGCAGAAAGCCCCACAAGCCACAGGGGCGCCTGCCCCTGGAGAATGCCGCTCAGAGAGCGCCTCAGCTCAGATGTGGCAATTCCTACCCAAGAGGGAGATTTCCCAGAACCAACCTCCTGTCATTCAGTCTTCCCCGCCCTAATTCATGTCCAGGTGGGGTCTCTGGCAGGGAGGAGCTGAGTAGAGGGCATGGGAACCCCAGACATTTTGAAACCCGGAAGTTGCTTTTAGTACCTGGCCTCTCTGAGCAACGGTTTATTCTGGACCTAAAGGTCAAATTAGCTGGGAAAGGCACTCCTGAAACCACAGCCATTTTGTCTACCACATTCTCCTGCCTTCCACCATAGTCCCAACAGGCCACACCTGGTCACCCAAGGCCTAGGCCGACAGTCACTTTTTTTGTGACTGGTGTGTCATCCAGGCCAGGCCTTATTTCTCAGTCCAGAGGCTAACTGGGAGTCCGGATGAGGGTGTGGTACACCGGCTTAACGATGAGATGGAGATGCAGCGCATTCTCCACCAGGTATTCCGAGTTGCGCCTCTGCAGGTCTGCGTGGGCCAGGAAGTCGCCAGCCTCCTCGCTGCTCTGATGGAAGCTGTAGGCGTGGCGCACCAGGAGGCGGCCCTGATGGCGCGCCCCCACCAGCACGGTCTTCTGGAAGCTCACGCCCGCCGCGTCGCCACCGCTGCTAGCCGGCGTGACCACCAGTCGGGGCCTCCCGTCCTCGGGGCGCGCAGCGGGCAGCGCAGTGCCCGCGGCGTCCGCGTAGACTGGCCGCAAGCTGACGGGCAGCCAGCGCGGGGAGAAGAGCACATTCCAGGTAATCCGGCGACCCGCGTCGTGGCCGCTTGGTCCCAACTGCGTCTGGAAGCTGGTGCTGCGATCGTCGCGAGCCGGGTTGTTGATGACCCACGGGGCGCCCCAGGCTGGGGCGAGGTAGTTGCGCGGCAGGAAGGCGCTGCCGTTCACGTGGAAGAACTTGGCGTAGTGCAGCGGCGAGGCAGCGTGGAACTGGTAAGCCTGCAGCAAGAGATCTGCCACCGCCGGGCCGTGGCGCGCCAGCGCGGCCGAGCGCGCCTGCAGCTGGAACAGCTGTGCGGGCGGGATCATGGGGTAGCGGATGGCGCGCAGCGCTCGCTCGGCCACCGTGGGGGGCGGCCGCGCGCGGCCCAGCCACGCCTCCAGCGCGTGGAACAGCTCCAGCTCATCCTGCAGCACCAGGTCGGAGCGCTGCAGGAGCTGCGCCAGCAACTCGGGGCTCACGGCGCCCCACTCCGCGCTCCCCGCCACGGCAGAAAGGTTCCAAGCCAGGAACTGCAGGCAGCTCTCGCGCAGAGCCTCATCCCCGGTGCTCACCGCATAGTGGTACCAGCCTACAGCGGGGCCCGCGCCTCCCGCCAGGTGCGCGCGCATGTAGTCGGCCACGCCTCGCTGCAAGGATGCTACTCGATACTTGGTGGCTAGCCTATGCAGCGGGATAGCCTGGGTCAGTAGTACCGTCAGCTCACCACAGTACAAATACCTGCAAGAGAGTTGGAGAGGGGCCTGTTGAGAGGGCACAGCAGTTAAGAGCACTTGTCTCCAGCATCCGCATTGCCTCGGAAACCATCTGTAACTCCAGCCCTCTTCTGGCCGGAGCAGAGCACCCATTTACATGTGGCATAACTCATACAGACACACAAGTTAGTAATATGATTTAAAACCGGGCGTGGTGGTGTACGCCTTTAATCCCAGCACTTGGGAGGCAGAGGCAGGCAGATTTCTGAGTTCGAGGCCAGCCTGGTCTACAGAGTGAGCTCCAGAACAGCCAGGGCTACACAGAAAAACCCTGTCTCAAAAAAAAAAAAA
>JADRCC010401657.1:0-11151 GCA_019843855.1 Hylomyscus alleni
ACACACACACACACACACACGCACACGCACACACACACACACACACACACACACACACACACACACCCCAGCCTCCAGAAACACACATGTCATCCAGAGATAGCATGCCTTGTCTTTTAAATTGATGTTTAATTTGAAAATGTGGAATGTTGAATTATCAAGGAATTGTTACCATTGCACTTCAGAAATAGAATAAGAAGTGGACCTATGATGGAGATTAGACTTGGAGATTATCTGTTCCTTGGGAAGACTATAAGATGGGATAGTCACGAATAAAGAATACAGCCGGGCAGTGGTGGCGCATGCCTTTAATCCCAGCACTTGGGAGGCAGAGGCAGGTGGATTTCTGAGTTCGAGGCCAGCCTGGTCTACAGAGTGAGTTCCAGGACAGCCAGGGCTACACAGAGAAACCCTGTCTCGAAAAACAAAACAAAACAAAACAAAACAAAAAAATGAATAAAGAATACAATAGTCTACTTTTCTTTGTTGTACTAAATACCTAAGAGAAATCAGAGAAAAGGTTTATTTTTCTAGTCAGTTTTAAGGATTTGAGTTCATGGTTACTTGGCCTGATCAAGTTGAGCCTGTAATGAGAGCATGGTGAAATAAATCTGTTCACTTCTGAGTCCAGTATCTCTTATAAGAACATGCTTCCTCTAGCCTACCTTTCTATCACTGGGCCCTATAATCAAAAGGGCTGGAAGCCAAGATTTCAACACAAGAGATTGGAGGAGTGGGGCGGGGGACACTTAAGATATAAACCATAACAAAGAGTTTAAAAGCCACAGTAAAATTATTACAATTGATTGAACTTTGTTTTCTACTTTTAATAAAAGTCAAATCAATATAGAATATATCAGTATTTAAATGGAAGTTTAAACATTTTGATTTAATGATGTATTATAATAATAAACTATATAGTGTAGATAACACATTTTATCTTTATACTTCAAGATGCTGTTGTGGAACTATAAATAAAATGTAACCCTAGGTGTCCCATAGTTTTCTGTAGAATTATTTATTCTAAAGTATATTTTTATTCTTTAAGCATTTCATACATGCATAAAATGTATTTTGATTTGATTCACCTTCAGTCTTCCCCTTAACTCCTCCCAGATCCATCTTCCATCTCTCTACCCTTTACCACCCAGTCCAATTTCTGCTGCTCATATACTAATTGATGTGAGGCCATCCTCTGAAGCATGGTTGACTAGCCAATGACCATTTCCATAAAGATAACTGCCTTTCCCTCCATTAGAAGGGTCCATGCTCTTAAAAGCTTTATTCCATAGTGAAACACGGCACTTAGCAGATCAATAGGGTACTGTATTTCTAACACCAATTAATGGCTGGATGTCATAACACAGACATGAGAAATGAAATTGGTACACAGTGTAACAGATGGTAGTAGTCCATACAGATGGTGGTTTGTGCTATATTAAATAATCTTGTTTAATGTAGGAAATATCATTATGTTTCATATTCCTAGTATCATATCAATTGTGATATAGATAAAATACAGTACAGATTTTGGAATTCCTTGGGTGTATCTTTTAGCTAAGCGTGTTTTTTGATAGCTTTTCGATTACAAAATGATTTTTTATTATGGAGCACCATCTAGAGGAAATGTAGGAAAAAATACTAAGCAAAAAGGAAGTTAAATAAAAATTAAATTAAAAGCAGTCAGCCAGGTGTGATGTATCATGACTGTAATCCTAGCTCTTGAGAAGTCAAAGCAGAAGGATCACATGTTCCCGGCCAGATTGGGCTACATAGCAGGTTTGAGGTTAGCCTGTGCGACATTGTGAAACTGTGCCTCAAAAAAAAAAAAAAAAAACCCAAAACAACAAAACAAAACAATATTTAAAAAAATAAAATAAACAACCAAGCTCAACAAACCAAGCACTTCTAAGATTACATATAGCTTTGAAGTTTTTTTCTTACTGATTACCAATTAGTTTGTATGTCAAGAGACAAACTGAAGCCTGGAGAAATGGTTAAGAGCACTTCCAGAAGACCTGGGTTCAATTTCCAGCGCCCACACAGCAGCTCACAACTGTCTATATCTCCAGTTCCAGGGATCCCTCACACCGATATGCATGCAGGCAAAATACCAATGTACATAAAATTAAAAAGAAAGTATTTTAAAAGAGAGATAAAGTAAGCGGGCAATGCACCTACCTAATACATACAAAGCCCTGAGAATGGTCCTTAGCAACCCTCCCCCTACATATGCAAAACGGATCCTAAATAATACCTATATGTTGTTTCATTTTTTTATGTCTTTTCTTAAGACAAGATCTCAGATAGACCAGGCTAGCCTTTAACTCTCTGTAGTGGAAGATTACATAAATTCCTGATCCTGCTGCTCTCAGCTCCAAATGCTATGCTTACAGATACATGTTACTATGCTCAGCTTTTGTTTCCATTCTTCCCAAGAGGGTTTCTACAATCCAGATCTCTATAGAATATCAGAGTTGTAAAGGGCATTAGAAATCCTGTGTTCTGCTCCCTTCATTATTAAGTAGGGAACGTGAGACAAAGTATAGAAATAACGTGTTCAGTGATAAGGTATTAATGACAGAATCAGGAGTTATATTTCTGGACCCTAAGGATTCTCAGAATTGGAGTTATTCTAGTACATAGTCCTTTAGGTTGTATGACAATAACAAATGTTATTTTGACTACATAAAAGAACAGCAAGGTCACTGAAACCTGAGGTGTTAACTATATGGCCATAACACCATTGGCTTATTAGTAGGAGAGAGAAACCAATCCCTTCCATTTCTAGTTTGCTTGCTTTGGTTTACTGAGTCAGAGTCTTGCTATAGGGATCTAGCTGGTACTCATTCTGTAACCCAAGCTTTCCTGGAGTTTGTGGCAGTACCCCTTCTGCAGCCTTCATAGAGTTCATAATACTTTAATCAACTTGTTTCTGGTTTAGCAACATATCTGTTTCCAGTAACTGAAGAGATCTGGGAAGGTTATATAATTGACATGAAAAAATGACCTGATGGTTGGACTGGTGAGATGACTCATCATGGAAAGAGGTTTATCACCAAATCCTGAGTTCAATCTCTGGGACCCATACTGTGGAAGGACAGAATAAACTTGCAAAAGTTGTCCTCCTAAACTCCACCCATGTGGCATGGCATACACTGTCCTCTATACTGTACTATCCCAGAAAAATGTGAAAAAAACGTAAAATTATGGTTGATAAAATGACGTTTCTAACTCTTTAACTGAAGAAAGAGTGGGAAGTTTTTGAAATATTATGTCCTGCTGGCAATACAATTAACTTTACAAGGGATTCCTCTTGAAGAATTATGAATTAATTGAATTAATTACAGTAATTGAAAAATTACTGATATGAATGAAAGGTAAGTTTGGCGTGATTAAGTAGAAGGTGATTTTGATGTCAGTGATCTGGATTTGAAATCTATATATAACCACCACTTGCATAAGTTTAGACAAATTGCTTAAGGACACTAATGTCAAATTGTTCCTGTACAGATTTAATAGCAACTTCTCATGATTGTTGTAAGGATTAAAGTGAGATGATAATTTACTCAGCACCCAGCACATAAAATGGCTACTAATGGCTACTGTCTTAACTAAAGACAATTCCAAAGTACTGTTCTCAGAACCCACAAAGTTAACAACGATCTGTAACTTTAACTCATGGGGATCTGTCACTATCTTTGGCTTCTAGAGGTATCTAAATTCCCATGTGCACACACACACACACACACACACACACACACGTACGCACATAATCAAAAATAATAAAATCTTTTAAAATTAATGACTAACTGTATGTGAGAAAAAAATAGTATGATTATAGTACTGAAAAGAAGTTTCCTGAAATGGAAGGCATGAAATCAGATACAAAACTGAGTTGTTAGAGAGGATAAGATTTGTTGTTTTAGTATGGGGGCAACACAAACAACAATAAAGGATTAATAATGGCAGTGACATTATAAAAAAAGTAAACATAAAAATATCTGACCCATGTGACTCAGAAATGACTCAGTGGAAAGAGCATATACTACTTGTCTTGGGGTTTGTACTGCTGTGAAGAGACAACATGACCACAGTAACTCTTATAAAAGAAAACATTGCATTGGGGCTGGCTTACAGTTTCAGAGGTTCAGTCCATTATCATCACGGCAGGAAGTATGGCATGGCAGTATGCAGGCAGACATGGCCCTGGAGAATGAGCTGAGAATTCGACATCCAGATCCTTAGGCAGCAAAATGAGAGAGAGACCACTGGGGTTGGCTGTCTTGAACATCTGAAACCTCAAAGCCTAGCTCAGAGACACATTTCCTCCAACAGGCCATAGCTACTCCATCAAAGCTACTCCCTATGGCTCTATGGGGGCCATTTTCATTCAAACCCCCACATTACTTTAGCAGAAGGACCTGAGTTCAATTCCCAGAACCCATGTTGAATAGCTATAACTCCTTTCTAGCTCCAAGGGATATTTTGGCCTCATGAGAACCCCTACTTATATGCATATACTGACACATGACTCATAAATAAATTAGAAAACCATACGAGTCATATAGTGGTGCAAAAAACCAAAAAATTAAGAGTTGAGAATCATAAAGAAGAGAACAATATTCAAGTGTGTGTGATGGTGGAGCTAGGCTTTATTTTGTTTGATATATGTTAGCACCACATAGCCTATGCCTGGCCTTGAACTCAGTTTGAACTATGTTCCACTCACTTTTTACTAACTCATAAATAGTAAATTTGAGGTTGGAAGAATATTGGGAAAAACAACCTCTGTTAAAGAAACATAGCAATAAAATAACTCCAAGTAACATTGTACTCTACTCACAGAACAGAGCCTAATTCAACCATCCCCAGAGAAGCTTCTTCTTGAAGTAAGTGGGAACTAACACAGACCCACAGCTATACAGTTTGCAGACAGTGAAATCCTTTGGAGCACTCAATACCAAATGGGATGTTTTCATGAAACCCAGCCCCTTGGGAAGAGGAGGTGGAAGATTGGAATAGCCAGAAAAGATGGATGACTGAAAGGAAACAGTGTCCACCAGACACAACGGGCTCAATGCACATGTGAATTCACAGACTATAGCAGCCTGTAGGTACATGTTCAAGCCACACAGGGTCCCAGCACTGAGGTGAGAGTGGAGATGAGCTTCAACCCCTAACCAAGAAGCTATCTGCAATTGGTACACATTTGGAAAGGAGAAATTACTTTTCTCCATTGAAGGTTCGCTGGGTATATTAATCACACTTCAGACTAGGCTCCATGCCCAAGAGTTGGGCCAACACAAAATGAACTCAATGGTATTTTCATAGACATTTTGTCTCATATAGCTTTGTGTAGCTTTTTGTCTCAATATATTTTCATTCCTGATTTTGTGTTTTTGTGTGTGAGTGATTCTTTTCTTGGTTTTAGTTTTGTTTTGTGTTTTTTTATGTACAACCCTTTTTATTTTGTAACTAAATGTGGATATTAAACCAATAGTTCCTAGAGTAAAAACTGTACAATAAAAAAAAAATACAGTAAAATGGCAAAGAACTACTAGACGTGACATGGTGATTTATCTCAGGGAAGACACAAGGTACTTTAGTCAGATTTCCTTCCATGACCTGAGATAAATGAAAGATTCTAGTAGATGTATTGTAAACGTGGAAAAACCGTCTAGTAATCCAGGTCTGTATAAAACTGTTAGAGACAACTCACTCATCCTGAATTTACAAAAGATAAGCAAACCTAACCGGGGGGCTGGGGAGAAAGAAAGAGTGTGATTCTGAGTGGGTAGAAAGGAAGGGAGGATTTAGGAGAAGCTGAGAGAGGAAAACCCATGGTTAGAATATATTAACTTTTTTTTGCAACAAAAATGACTATAAACTAAAACCTTTTAACATATCGCTTTGACTTTGATTGAATCACTTTCTTCTTAACTCTGGCTAGCCTATCTGTAACTTTAGGATCTGAACTAAGTGTAGTTTCCCTAAAATACCATGTTCTATGTGACTTGTAGGCCCTTTGTACCTGTTGACTCCTTTTGTTTGGAACTGTCTTCAAGTTTGGCTGCACATTCCATTTACCTTCAGGTGGTAAACTCTTCCTCATCTGTCAAGACTTCAAGTCTATACTTAAATTTTACATTCTTTTGGAAGCACTCCCTGCCCTTCTCCAAAATTTAATAATTTTAATGTTCTTATAATACATCCCACTTCAGTTACAGCACTTACCACACTGTACAGGATCTTTTTTTGTACAGTATCTTTTAACGTACAAATATTTTGTCATGTACAACACATGTGCTTTGCTCACCTTTTAATTTTCATTATCATCCTGTCTGGCAAATAGTACATATTCAATATCTGTTGAAATAAACATAAAAGAATGATTGAGGCTAGATAGATAAGTCAGGAGTTAAGAGTGCCTACTGCTCTTGCATAAGACCTGAGTGTGATTCCCAGTACCCACATCTGGCAGGTCACAGCTTCCTCTAACTCCAACTCTATTGACATCCAGCATCACTGGCCTCCGAGAGATGTGCACAAGTGCACATACATATATGAAGGCACACAAACATACACAAAATAAAAATAATGCAAGTAAATCTAAACAAAATATCAATCTAGAACTAATTTAGATGCACTATGAGGACTACAAATATAAATTGAATTTCCTTAGATCAAAGAAGATAGCTAAAACCAAGAGAATACTTAGAGATGAGAAACAAATAGAAACTATTACTTTGAAAATATTCATACTTTAGTAATGCAAGCTAAATAGTCTGAGCAGAAAATAGAGAAGAAAAAGCATACAAAGAACATTTAGTGATTCTGAACAATGAACAAAACAGCATAGTAACATAAAAACTTATGGTAAAGTGTCAAAACATGTTTTTCTCCATGCAGCAAAAACAGAAGGGAAGTTGGTGAATTACATAGCTTTTTTTTTCCAGTAGTAGTGCTTGATTGCATAGTTAAGGAGTAAATTATTCTGAAAAGCAGATATATCTGTACCAATATAGTTCATATTAAGAAATACAAACTACACAATGATGTGAGGGTAAATATAAGAAAAGGAATGTTTGGGGCTGGGGATACAATTCAATGGTACAGTGTTTGCTAACATGTAAGTCTCTGTATGCAATACCCAGACTAAAGAAAATGTTTACATATGAGAAAATGGGAATAAGAAAGGCTGGGCAAGAAATAAATAAGAAAACATTTCAAGAATGAAGAAATTGCATAAAGGCACCCAAAGAAGACAATGCCCTTTTAACTACAATTTAGGATTGAGATTAAGACCATGCTGAACTGCATGGTGGTAATATCTTATCCTAGAATCACCCCCTAAGTGTGGGTGCCAGATTTCTGAGATTTGTTCAGATGGAATGGGAGGTATCTCAACTCTCTGAAGGGAAGGGGTGGAGGTGAGGTCAAAGGGAGATGCAAGAGGTAAGCACGGCCTAAGGTTGTAAAACCTAGCTATCTGGGAGGCCTCATGTGACTTCTCCAGGACCACGGGAGAGCTAGCCATATCTCAGAAGCTAAACGCTGAGGAATCCAGGTGGTTTTGAATCCAGGTGGACTTAAAAGTAATGCGTCTGATAAGAAAGACGACTGAGATACAGGTATCTGCGTGAGAGAGCAAGAGCAAGAGACTGCTCAGTGAAAAACAGATTTTAAGATAAAGCTCATTTTGCCCTCAAAGAACCAGAGCCTCCACAAATCAACTTAAAAAAGAGAAAAATACAGTATCTAGAAGAAATGAGAGCCAAAAGGAATGAGAATGTGTTAGATGAATCTTTGCATTTTGAAGAAAATGTGAGACATAATACTTGCATCTTTACTGAATAGGAACTGAGAGTTGAAATTGAAGAAATAATCATATAGAAGTAAAGAGATTATAGTGGTGGAATTTTTACATGTAGGGCAAGTCTATCCATTGTATAGAATTTTTCTAAAAGCCTTAAACAATTGTGTGATTTCTCCCCTAGAGTCACAGTGAATGAAAGAATCAAGATTAGAACAATGTTTTTTTTTTCTGCCTCACATTATTATTCTATCATGCTAAGAAAGAGTGGTTTTGAAACAAGTAGAACTAGTAGTGAGCTCATCAGAATTTCAAAGGACAGCCATAAAAATGCACTTTGATGTTAGCTCAAGTGGAAAGCGGGCTGAGTCAGGTAAGAAATCCACATCAGACATTCTTAGGGCAATTTTAGTATGTAATACATTTTTAAAGAAGAGTAGGTATTTGGGGACCAAATGATTTCACTTCTATTACAGTGTTTAAAATTTCAAAATAAGCTGGGTTAGGTGGTTTTACACCTCTAATCCTAGCACTTGGGAAGCTGAGGCAGGAAGATTGCTAAGTTTAAGGCCTATCTGGGCTATGGTGCATTGCAGATCAGTCTGAGATGAGATACAGGATGAGACCATGTCTCAAACAAAATTAAACTGAAGGAGTCATGTGGACTTTGATGAATTTTAAAGTTAACTAAGGTACAATATTTATTAATCAGAGAGCTGAGAAACAGATGGATGGTGGCATGTATTGAATGATTAACCAGAATTCCTTGGACTACACTGTCAAATTTTTTTCATGAATTAGTATATACAGAATACTTAATTCCACAGGATGCTGAACTCCATAATATTTTGAATATTAAAATTCTACCTTAGTAGGATTAACCTGTGTTTCAAAGATTTCAATTTACTGATATACAGCATATACAAAGATATCCAGAGATTGAATATATGTGTGTGTATAGATATATAGTGGCCTTAGTAATTTCCCAAAAACTTAACAAAAAAGTCTCCTTTTAATTTGGGGGTTAAACGCAGAATACTGTAAAATCAATTAAGTAAAATCAAAATTGACAATTCTTTAGATATGAATATGATTTTACCAGGACTGGTTTTGTTTCTAACTATAGTTAATTAACAAAGGGAGATGGCTCAGTAGCTAAAATGCTTGCTCAAGCATGAAAACCTTTGTTTGATCCTCAGTACCCATATAGAAATCCGAGTGTGGTGATGCTTATCAGAGAGAGATGTGGGTAGTAACAGGCAGATTCCAGGAACTCATTGTCCAGCCGAATTTGTGAGCTGAAGATTCTATGAGGGAGCTTATTTAAAAAAAAAAACTAAGTGGTAGCTCTGAAATCTTATCTGCATGTATATTACATACATATGTACACATGTATAATATACATATGTAATATGACATGGACTAAGTCAGTTGTATATATACATTTAGGAATATATATATATATGTATATATATGTATATACATATACTATATACATAAACTCTCTAATATATATTATATATAAGTATATATACATATGTACATATAAAACAACAAAGAAAAAGAGAACATGAATTTGAAAGAGAGCAAGGAACATACATGGAAGTGTTTGAAGACAAGAAGGAGGCAAATGATTAAAATTACTTAAAAAACACATTTCAATTTTTATAAAAATATTAATTAAGAAAATAAAACCAATGAAGAGTAACAGAAGACACTTGATGTCATCCTCTGGCCTCCACATATATTCATATATACTTGTATACACATGCACACACAGATAGCACACATACACACTCCATTAAAGTCGTAATTTTAAAATTTAATATTAATGAATAAATCCTTAAACTATGACTATTAAATTTTTTAAACAATACTATATAATTTGTACCCAGGAAAAGGGAAAAACATTTCCTAGCACTTAACATATGGAGGCAGGAGGACCAGAAGTCAAAGATCATCTTTGGCTAATAGTTAAGGTCCAGAGTAGAGTACATGAGACCCTGCCCTAAATACATTCTTACTTAATAGTATCTTAAAATGATCTCGAAAAAAGTTTGGCATAAAAACATGATTGACTCAAAATGAAAATACTGCTTTGTACTAAGAAGTATATTACCCTAGGCATGGTGGTATACACTTATAATCCCAACACTGGGTAGGTGGAAGCAAGAAGCTGAAAAGTTCAAAAGCAGTTTCAGCTACAGAGTAAGTTAGAAGACAATTTGAGCTATTTGAGACCTTATCTCAAAAATATTTGCATCAATTGGAAATATAGTGTCTATAATATTCATACACTGTGCCCTAGAATAATTTTAATATGGCTTAAATACATTTTTTTGTTTTGTTTTGTTTTTGAGACAGGGTTTCTCTGTGTAGCCCTGGCTGTCCTAGAACTCACTCTGTAGACCAGGCTGGCCTTGAACTCAGAAATCCATCTGCTTCTGCCTCCTAAGTGCTGGGATTAAAGGCACAAGCCACCATCACCCGGTGTGGCTTAAAGACATATAGGTGGGCTTGGTGGGACACATCTATAACTCCAGAACTACAAAGGATGAGGGAGGATGGTTGTGAGTGGTTTGAGGCTGACTCAGGCTATGGTAAGACTTCATCTCACAAAACAAAAACAAAACACATACAACAGAGTTGATAAGAGAAATGAAAGAGCAAGCAGATGAAACTTTTAAAAAGTCACATGCCACCAAGGTTGAGTGTGTAGCTGAGTTGTACACACACACATACACATGAGGCTGCAGGCTTGATGTTCAGCAACAAAAACACGCAGAAACACAAAAATATTTCCAGCAGGTTATTTGAGTAGGTAATAGTCATGTAACCCAAAGGCCTCATGCTCACCATGTAGCTGATGATGACTCTGAACTTCTGGTTGTCTTAACTCAACCTAAGTGTTGAGATGATAGGGATGTGTCACTATGCACAAGTAAAGATTTGATTTCTTTTAACAAGCCACTTAACTCTTTCTATAGAATGATGTTTTTTAAACATTCATTTGTTTATTATGTGTATATGTCACACACATTCATGTTTATGCCATGACCTACACATGTAAGTCAGGGGCCATTTTATAGGTGTCATTCCTCTCCTTCTACTGTGTGGAGGGTCCCAGAAATCAAACTCAGGTTCCTGGGCTTAGTGGCAAGTGCCCTTGAGAGATGGCTCAGTGGTTAAGAGCACTGACTGTTCTTCAGAAGGTCCAGAGTTCAAATCCCAACAACCACATGGTGACTCACAAGATCTGATGCCCTCTTCTGGAGTGTCTGAAGACAGCTACAGTGTACTTACATATAATAAGTAAATAAATCTTTTAAAAAAAA
>JADRCC010401869.1:0-13619 GCA_019843855.1 Hylomyscus alleni
AGATGGGGCAGAATGAAGGCACATGGAAACCCATTCTCACAACTGTGAAGTCAGTGAAATTATTCCTCTTAAGCATGGTTTTTCCAACAGCTACCATGTTCTCAGCCATTTCTATGTGATCTTTGTTTATATCCTTGCAACTTCCAATATGCTTCTTTGTCACCACAAGATACTGATAAAGTGCCAATGATTTGATATCTTTGAAGTAAACCAGGTCTTCATTCTCTCAAGAATGTCTCATGTTTTTCTGCAGTAAACTATCTTCTCCACATCATTCTGTGTGCCACATTTAAATACTTTCAAGGTTCAGAGGTTCAGTCTATTACCACCAAGTGAAGAACATGGCAGCATCCAGGCAGGTATAGTGCAGGGGGAGCTGAGAGTTCTACATCTTTATCTGAAGGCTGCTAGCAGAATACTCCAAAGCCTACTTTTAGTAAGGATTCTTAAATACTTTACGCTTCCCTCTAGCCCACCACCCACCAGAGGAAGTAGAAAGGAAAGGTTAATAGAGCAAAGAAGGATGTGGACCTGCTTAGAAATAGTTCTTTGGAACACATCCAATCAGGATATCAGCAATTCAGTTTACACAAATTAGAAGAGGCAGCTCAACCATTTGCAAACATCATTCAGGAATCAGCAACAGCAGGTCGACCCAGAAGAACCCCAGAGACTCTGCCAATAGGCCAAGTCTGAGGAAGCGGTGAGAAGCCCCTGAAACACAAGAAGTTCTTTGGTGGCATTTCTCTCTAGGAAGTCATGACAAACAATGACCAGCAAAGAATGGTAAGGCATACCAATACTGCACAGCATCATCCACTGTCTGTTGGGTTATATTCATACCCTACCCAAACACCATGTGTTCTCTCCATCAGCTCTAGCAAAACATCACATGCCCTTTTTCCAGGCTGCTTCCATAATAGCACCACAAGTCTGTTCTCAGCAAAATCATCCTCTCATAAGACAGTTTCCAGAAAACCATCACATGACACAACTGAGTCTCCAAAGAAACCAGAAATTTCTACTTCATATCACTGTTATGAAAGGGATACGGGGTGGGGTGAGAGGTATAGCTCTGTAGATGATTCTCATTTTGATCTAAGTCCTGCTAAAGTTAGCTATTTAGCAGGGACATTATAATGTCCTGGAGCTATGTGAGCTATGTTTTCTAAACTCATGTCACGGCACATGGTAAACCCATTCATGGTAACCTGATGACCATCCCACTGTACTCAGTTTGAAAAGGGCTAGAAAACATGTTTATCATGTATTTTGAAAGAAAGATCTGGGTACAGTAAGAAAGAGTCTTAGCATTTCCAGATCCAAAGATACTGATCTTGTCCTCTCCTGCCTTCTACTTCCTGTGAGGCCAACATGGCTGCTAGCCAGAGCCTGCTAGTGTGTTTCACATGATGCAGACCTGGTTCCTTGGGAATTAACACAGCTGAAAACACAACCCGAATCCCTCTGAAGAGTCTCTGTATCCTTTAGCCAGTAAACATGTTTACTGCCATCTTAATAAGTACAAAACAGACTCACAAAGCCAAAATGAAGCAACAACATAGTATAAAAACAAAACCACAATGTCCCTACTTGCTGAAAAGTACATCAGAAAAAGTACATGTTTTCCATTTGTAAACCTGTAAAATGCTACCAACGTGATAAAGACACAAGAAAAATAAAGCATTCTATTCTTGGGATGCAGGGGAAAAATACTGTTTTTTACAGATAATTTTAAAAGTGAAATTTGTTGGAATATAATAGATTTTGTGTGATATTTATTCACGAAATTTTATGTCCTAAACATATTTTATGAACTGGAGTTACATCAAAAAATTCCTGCTTGAATAATGGAAAAACTTAAGAGACACAGCGTTTTAAACCAGTTTCTACCAACATTCCTAACAGCTAACAACTTGTGGCATTCACAGTTATAAATAGAAAGTATTTTATATTCAGGACATCATTGACCTTCATAGCAATACAATAGATAATGAAGACAATAACTCCTGTTTGGCACATGAGAATACTGAGGCCAGAGAAGTACTAGCCTTTGGCCTGAGTTACGGGTGAGGAGGATCTGCAAACGAACATGTGGGATGGTCTCTCGCTCTAGATCCAGGATCCCTTTAACTCCCTCGTGTCTCCTGGGAAAGGTGCCAGATATCCCAATAAGATAAGGTCTTCTTCCCAAGGCCATGCAAGAGGAAGGGCAAACAGCTTTAGAACTCATGCAGAGCTGTCAAGTGGTTAGCACAATCGGGATAGGCGCGCCTCGGAGAGGCAAAGCCGAGAGGACTAAGTGTCCTGAGGATTTTTTTTTCTGCTGTTGTGGAGATTCACTCTGCTTGTTTTCCTCGAGGTCATCACACCTTTCATAATATATGAGTTGTATGAAAACTCTAAGGGGGTTTCCAGGCCCTCACTAGGCAATATCATTGACACTTACGATAACAGTGATTGATCTTTTCCAAGTATTATTTATGGATCAGATAAATGATTCAACCCTCAGGAAGAACTTAGAGATATCCATTGTTAGCAAAGTTAAGATGTTTTTGTTAGTGGCTTTAATGTAGAAAATCTTGGTGAACAATTTAAAGCTCAGAAAGGCACACTCGATAGTTGAGCAAGGGATTCTTTGAGGTCAGTGAACAAAAATAATTACAGTCTGGCAGATGTGCCTCTCTTGCTAAAGCTCGGCCGGTGATCAATGTGTTGATTAATTTCTTGTACCCATTTTTGCCCTCAGCTTCCTGATAAGATTTAATAAAAAAAAATGTTAATGGGTAGGAAGGCACACTGAGGATTTAAAGTAGAAATGACTAATAATTTTTATATAAAAGTTTACATTTGTGATTCTTTTAAGATTTTTTATAAGATTACTTTTTAAGATAAATAATAAAATGATTGATTTCTTTCTTGTAACCACAAATTTCAGCCTGCCAAAAGAACTGGCTGAGAAAAATACTTCACTTGCTTACACTTTGCTAATCTATAACAAGTTATTTAAACATGAACATACATGGGTCCTTAGGGATAATTTGTTTTTTTTTTTTTTTTTACTGTAATCTGTAAAAAGTTTAATACTGTAAGGGTACTGGGGAACATGTTGTTTTTCATGTGTACGTATTGTAATCATTCTCTTAAGGAAAAATAGAATGTAATCACATTGTGATTTTTATACTGTTTGAGAGATTTTCCTGGGGTATATAAGCTATGGGAGAAAAAATAAAGTCGTTGTTATGTGTACCAACAGGTGTATGTGTATGTGTATGTGTATACATACCAGGTGTATTGTATGCCTGCTTTACACTAATTTCCAGACCCACATCTCCTCCTTAGATCAGTGAACACACTGCCAGAGCTGGCCTCTGATAGTCTTCTCATTCACTTGATTACTCATGCATTTAATTAACACTCACTGATTACTTTTTAAGATAAATAATAAAATGATTCATCTTTTCTTTGTAGTTTCAAAGAATACAAATGCAACTTCATTCCCATTCTCTACATTTATGAGAGATACTGGAGATACAAGTGGTTCTTGTGGCTTGAATGAAAATTGTGGCTTTTAAGGAGTAGCACTATTTGAAAGGATTGGGATTCATGGCCTAGCAGGAGGAAGTGTGGCCTTGTTGGAGGAAGTATGTCACTGGGGGTGGGCTTGGAGGTTTCAGAAACCCAAGCCAGACCCAGACTCTCTCTTTCTCTCTCTCTTCTCGCTGCTTGTGGATCTGGATATAGAACTCTCAGCTCCTACTCTAGCACCATGTTTGCTTGTATGGTACCATGCTGACAAAAGACTAAGCCCCTGAAACTGTAAGCAAGTACTAATTAAATTCTTTCTTTTATAAGAGTTGCCATGGTCATGGTGTCTCTTCACAGCAATAAAACACTGACTAGGACATCACACCCCTCCACCGCCATGATCACCAATTCATAGTCAACTGGAGAAGACACATATAATGCACTACAATAATGTAGATCTGCTATAACTGGACACCTATGGGAGTCACGTGCCTCACCTGAGTGTGTCTATTGTTGATACCATTCAATAGTTCCTAGGCTTTTCCCCCTCTTATGTGATAGTAATAATCATTTGCAAATTTGGCATTCTTTCACTGTAGTCTCACTATAACCCTTCAATAAAAATATATGGATTCTATGTTGTAGACCAGCACAGAAAATTGAATAACTTTATATATTCATAATATATTACTGCATAACAAATTTCCATGAAATTTAGAAGTCAAAATGACATTATCTCAGTTTATGTGAATCAGAAATCTCAATGGTCTCTCTTAGGACTTCAGTCAAGACATCAGTTTGGAAAACCATCTTTTTTAAGGCAGAACTTTATAGAGGATATACTTTCACACTCACATGGTTATTAGCAGGACTCAGTTCTTACGAGGCTATTGGTCTGAGAGTCCAGTTAGGGGCCATTACTAGTTTTTTCCCAAATGGACCTTATGTGGGGAAGCTCACAACATGGTAGATTGTTTCATCAGGCTCAAAGAGTATAAGAGTAAACAAATGAGTGAGAAATAGGGGGGAAGGGGGAGCGAGTAAGCTTGCCTGACTGTGTTTGCTATCTTCTACTCAGCATGACCTCTAAACACAGCTCCCATATAGACATAAAAGATTTATTCCACATATGTACAAGAGAGACTATCAGGAAGAGAGACCTTAGACAACCATTGCAGACACATTCCACCTCACTTGCCAATAACTTAGCTATAGAATACCAAGACATCAAGTACACATATGCCTTGTTTGCTACACTTCTGCTCCATTCACCAAGTAGCACAGTTTCACAGGGTTCCAACATGTCCAGTCATTCATGTGATTGTTTATGAAGCATGCATGTGATCTGATTCAATCAAGGTATATTTTAATAGATGGTAATCCTTACTTTATAAAAGAACTGTAACTTTTGGAAGTATAAATAATTCATATATGTATCATTGTAATTTCTAGTGTTATTTAAAGACATTTGTTGAAGGAGATCACATGACTCCCAAAATCACACAAGGTGGAAAATAGATGAAGATGCCCAGCCTCCAAGTCCCAAGAATCCAAGGGCTACTGAGACATCTTTCATTGATTTCAATCCATCTTCTAAGAAACCCTCATACATAAGAAACCCTCTTAACTATCATCTATCTGTGGACAAAAATGTTAAATCCTGAAGAGAATCTTAGGATTATGTCACTTTGTAGCATGTGTGTGTTTGTGTGTGTGTGTGTGTGTGTGTGTGTGTGTGTGTGTGAAGCAAGAAGAAAACTTGTAAAATGAGTACAGATTTTTGCCACAAGCTAGAAGTGGAAATAAATGGTCTCTTGCCACTCAAAGGGAGCCCCAGTCATTCCTTTGCAGATAACTCTGGCCTCTCTTCCTCTTCATTACTCAGCCACAGTCACTAATGACTCCCCAGTATTTCTGAGATCAACTTCCTGGTATCTACTCAAGAAGCATGGCTCTTGCTGAATGTACTTCTTGTCTCTGGTCTCCAGCCTTGAAGACCATTCTCTACAGCATCCCAGATGAGCGTGTTAACTTAGACCTGATCTTGAAACTTCTCTACTTTAAATCCTTTGAGATTTCACATTGCTCTCAGAGGACAGCGCTATTCATTACCATGCTGGAAAGCTGCTCCTGTCTGGCCTCTTCCTTTACTTATCAACTGTCACCATCTTCATTGCCATCTTTGCTGTAGCTATACTAACCTGGCATGGCCAGTGTTTCTCACATGCCCCTCCCTCACTACTTTCTTTTTCTTGCCTTTCTATTTCCCCTTTTTTCTTTAAAAATAGATTTTTTCTAATATATTATATTCTGATCAGTTTCCCCTCTCTCTACTTCTCCTAGTTCATCCCCACTTCACCTCCCATCGAGATCCATCACCTTTCTGTCTCTCATTAGAAATCAAACAGATTTCTATGGGATAATAATAAAAATAAAATAAGGTAAAACAAAAAATAACTCAGCAAAATAGGAAGAGAAACAAACAAAAAGGAAAAGAGCACAAGAAAAGACCCAAGAAGCAGAAATGGACAGGGACTTGCTCATTTGCACACTAAGGAATCCCATAAAAACAGTAACCTGGAAGCTCTAACATATTCACAAGATACCTGTAGGATAGAAAAGAGAAATAGCTTAAAAGTATATAAAAAATAAAAACAAAAAATAAGATAAAATTTTTGAAAGCCTCAACATGACATATTGAGACAAGAAAATTTCAAAGATGCCCTAAAGTTCATTTTCTGTTGGTCTTCTACAGCTGGGCATGAAGGCTACACTTAAGATTGGTTGTTTCTCCAATAAAGACTCCCTTGGAGAAAACAAAGTTTTCATTTGCAAGGTTACCAAGTAGAAATGGTTTCTGGATTAGGCACGGGGAACATGTGTCCACTTCTTTCAGCTCTAGGGCTGTATCTGGTACAGACCCTTGCAGGCCCTCTGCATGCTGCCTCAATCTCTTTGAGTTCACTTGAGCTTTGATCATGTTGATTAAGAGGACCTGTTTCTTTGATCTCCTCCATCATCTCTCTCTCTCAAACTCTCCCTGCCTCCACTTCTGCGGGGTTCCTTGAACCCTGAGGGGAAGGATTTGATAGAGATATCCCACTTAGGGATGAATGGTCCGAGGTTTCTCATTCTGCATCATATCTAGCTGTGGGTCTCTGTATTTTTCCTCATCAGATACAGAAAGAAGCTTCTTTGCTGATGGTTGAGCAAGGTACTGATCTATCGATAAAGCAGAATGTCATTATATTGCTATATTATCTTAGTAGAACTGTAGTATTTGGTTTTACCTTAGGTTGCTGGGTTCCTAGTCTCAGGTTCTTGACCACTCAAGCTCAGGTATGGGTTCCATATTGTGGAATTGGCTTTAAGTAAAATCAGATATTGGTTTGTTATTCTCACAAGCTTTGCGCCACCATTTTTGTGCTAAAGTATCTTGCAGGCCAGACACCTTTGTAGATCAAAGGGTTTGTAGCTGGGTTTGTCCTTTGGTAGTTTGCCAAATACCTTCCTGTACCAAAGACTCTGGGACATAGAGGTGAGGGCTCTATGTAGGCAGCAGCTTGACTTCTCCATGTTCAGTGAGTTGTGTAAGTGTTGTCTTCAGCAATAGGGCTTTGCTATAAGTTTGTGGAGAACAACCTATAGCCTTGACAACAGCCTGGGTTATTTGGAGTTCCCATGGAAACCCTTTGGCAAACAACTAAATTAGATGCATCTTATTCCTAGAACTGGAAGCTTCAGTTGGTGATAAAAGCTTTGCAGTTGTGGCTCTGTGTCTCCCACTATTTTATTATTTCATTTATATCACCTTCATATATGTACATATTTTAGAAAATTTCTACTTTATTAGGATTCCATAGTACCCCTCAAATAGTCCTTAATTTTAACTGTCTTCCTCCATATTTCCTCCTTCATCTCTTTCTTAGTAAACAGTAGTATTTGGTTTTACCTTAGAATAAATCCCTTCCCTATTTTATCCTCCTGTTCTAGTCCCCTCCTTATCCATCCATAACTATTTATCCTGTTTCCCATTCTTAGGGAGATCTATTTTCCCTATTTCCAGTCACTTCATCTTATCTAACCTCTGTGGTTCTACAGATTTTAGCTTGTTTATCATTGACTTCACATATCCACATATAAGCAAATACATACCCTTTTTGTATTTCTGGGTCTGGGATACCTCATTTAAGATGATTTTTTCCTAGTTCCATCCATTTACCTGCAAATTTCATGATTTCCCCCCTTTTAACAACTGAGTAGTTACTCCATTATGTAAATGTACCACATTTTTATATCCTTTCCTCTAGGTTATTCCCAATTAATGGCCATTATGAAGACAACAGCTATAAGCATGGTTGAGCAAGTGTCTCTGTGGTAGGATGAAGTAACCTTTAGGGACATGCCCAAGAGTGGTGTAGCTGGATCTTGAAGTAGATCAATTCCCATCTTCCTTAGGAACTGCCACACTGATCTCTATAGTGTCTACCCAGGTTTGCAATTCCACCATCATTGGATGGGTGGTTTGCCTTACTCTTCATCCTCAGCAGCATGAGCTATCATTTGTTTTAGTGAACATGGCCATTCTGACTGGTTTAAGATGAAATCTCAAAGTAGTTTTTATTTGCATCTCCCCAATGACTACAGATGTTGAGCATTTCTTGAAATGTTTCTCAGTCATTTAAGTTTCCACTTTTGCGAACTCTTTTTAAGTCTGTAACACATTTTTAAATTGGGTTGTTTTCTTGATATCTGGGTTTATTTTTAATTTTGTACATGTTTTGGATATTAGCCTTCTATCAGATGTTTAGTTGATGAAAAATATTTTTTTTCCTGTTCGGTAGACTGACGCTTTGTCTGAATGATGTGTCCTTTGCTATGCAGAACTGTTCAGGAAGTCTTATCTTGTGCCAATGAGTTCAGTTCAAGGTTATTTCCTGCTGTAGCATTTTCTCTGTCCAATCACAGTAGGGCAGTGACAGGCCTGTGATTGGACAGTAATAGAGAGGTGGAGCTAGAGTTGGAGGAGCAGGGTCAGGAGCAGGAGTGAATGTCATCATGGATGCAGACAATGAGGAGGGTCCAGACCCCACGAGGTTATACAACCAAACAAGTTCTTACAAAATAGATTAATTGGGTTAGAATATGGTCTTTATTATCTGGTTCTAAAATATTGTATGGGCATCTTGTAAATTGTGATTTTATTATTATATAAATCTTATTGGAAATTAAGGCCTTAAGAGTCATGCTTTACTTACTGGTTAATAGGCACTATTTAGATGAATGATTGTGGGAGTGTGTAAAGAGTTGCATGTGAGCAAGATGTAGCTTGCTGGGAGGAAATGACAAAAATCTGCTGTAGCTTAGTATTGAGGCCGAACGCTACTGGCCCAGTAGGAAAATGAGTTTGGGGGGTGGATTCGTTTTTTTATAATTCCTGCAACTATTTCTCATTTCTCTTTTATTAGAATCATTGTACTGGGTCTTTTGTTGAGATATTTGCTCCATTTGGAATTGAGATTTAAATGGGGTAGTAAATATGAAATGATTTAAATTCTCTACATATGTCCATCCTGGTTGATCACTATTTGTTGAAGATGCCATCTTTTATCCAGTGAGTATTTCTGGCTTCTTTGTCAAAAATGTGGTGGCCATGAGTGCATGGATTTATGTCTGGATTTTCAAATAGATTTCCATAGGTCAATGTGCTCTGTTTTTGACAGTAGCATGCTTCTTTTATTGCTGCATCTCTGTAATACAACTTGAAATTGGGGGTGGTGATACCTTATGTAGTTCTTTTATTATTTAGGATTGTTTTAGCTATTGTGAGTTTTTTGTGTTTCCATATGAAATTAAGATTGTTCTTTGAAGATGTGTGAAAAATGATGTTGGAAATTTGATGAGGATGACATTGCATCATCTATTGATTGCTTTTGGTAGGATGACCATTTTTAATAAATTAGTCCTACTTTAAGGCTCCATGATTTGCCAAAGAATGATATGCCAGACTCAAATAGTATGTAAACACAAAGAGTGTTTTATTCTGCAAAAGTTCAGCTGGGGTCTCCCATTACTAGAATAGACAGAAAACAAAGCGAGCTTGAAGGCCTGATTTAAAGCTCATTAAGGAGTTCCAGGGTAGATGACCTCTGTGTTAATTTGTTGCGTCCATCTTTACAGACATTCCATTACCAGGATGGATGGGGGACTGGAAACTTGCTAGGGAGGTCTAGAAACTGTTGCTGAGGAAGTAGCTGAGGAAGCCTGGAAACTGATACAGACCCATTGTCCTTGCCTTAGGCCAGGTGCGAGAGCAGCTTTTGAGGACTGGACTTGCCTGGAATTGCCCAGTTCTTGGAAACAGAAATTTAGGCCTGTTTCCTAACTGTCAATTTGAAGTCTCTCATAAAATCACCAGTCTAGCATTGGATAGTTACTGGCTGGGTGGATTATTGAGGGTCCCCTCAATAGCATGGAGGTGGTGATAACAAGTTCCTGCCCCATGGTTATTTTTGTCAGCACCCTTGACTATCAGGGCAGTAGCAGCTATGATTCAGAGGTAGGCTGGCCATCCTTGGGCCACCAGGTCCAGCTTCTTAGATAAGTAAGCCACAGGTTGTTTTTTTTTTTATAGTCACAAGGTTTAGGTGAGCACCCCCCTTGTTATCACCTTTCTCTGATCCATAAACAGGTGGAAAGACTTCTGAGTGTCTTGGAGGGCCTAGTCTTGTACCTCCAGTAAGGCTCTTCTTGGAGTGTTAAAAGCCACATCCATCTCAGGGGTCCATTCTATTTTGTCTTCTTGGCCCCAATACCCTTTCATGGAGATATCAAGGATTTAATAGAAGGGGAAATTGATACCAGGCATGGTAGCACAGGCCTGTAATCCCAGTACTTTGGAGGCAGAGGCAGAGGCAGGAGCAAGAGTTCAAGGACAGACTCTACTACACAGTGAGTTTAAAGCCAATCTGGGCTCCCTCCAATTGTTATAAAATAATAATAATAATAATAATAATAATAATAATAATAATAATAATAATAATAAAATAATAATGGTAGTAGTAGTAGTAAAGATGTGTCCTTATCCTTAAAAAAGGAATAATGTTGTTAAAACAGAAAAAAATAGCAAGAAAATAGTGGGAAGAAGCTACCAAATAATTAAGACTATTCAGGAAAACCACTCATACTCAAGGATATCAGTAAAATTTCTCATTGGTAATCATATTTGCTTGAAGACAAAGACAAACATATTAATCATTGTCAGAAGAAATTTCAGTTAAACTATTAATTCTCTTAACTAATTATCTTATCTAAATAAATAATTCTCGTTGTTCTGACAAAATAACTGAGCCCCTCCCAAAAAAATGTTTAAAGAAGAAAGGGTTTATTCCGGCTCACAGTTTAAGGGTAAAGTCCATTATGATATGGCAGATAGAGCTGTGGGAATGGCCCCACCAATAGCAGGAGAGTGAACCAACCACTTAGATTGCAATCAGTCAGGAAGAAGAAAGAGATGCATGTTAATATTCACCTCAATCTCCCTATTTTTCAGACTAGTACCCTAGATGATGATGTGGTGCCACTCACACTATGGCTGGGTCTTCCAAACTTGCTTAAACCTCTCTCGACACCATCATACACGTGCCCGCTGGTGGTCTTCCTAGATGGTTTGAAATCCAGTTGACAATGAAAAATAACTATCCTGCAGGAAAGTACAATGAGGGTTCTTTTCGGTTACATTCTGAAAGTAACACCTCAGCAAATGAATTCTGTCGCACACATACTGAGCCAGTATTTTGTTTCTTGAAACTCTAGAAGGTCTATAATTTATTTTATAAGTGGTAATGTTGCTTCTGACACATATGTTCCTAAATAAAAGGATTATAGTACCAAAAAATGGTAAGCAAAAAGCCAGGAAGATTTCTCATTAAACTAAAATAAGTTAGTACGTGTTTTCCATGTACCACTCACTTATTTTAAAGCTGGCATATTAAAATCATTTGGTTTCCCTGGAATGGATTATACTTTGATTGTTTGAATCACAAAGTAATATGAATTTCAAAACATAAAGAGACGAGCTGGCCAAAGGGTTTTATAATTCTTTATCCACTCTATCATTCTAAAATGATATTCAGATACTGTGCACATTGATTTCAGTTCTCTGCTTAAACATGGGAAATAGCAATTATGTAAACAATTAGAGCACTCAGAACTGATACTGCTTGCATGGAGCACATACAAGGAATGCCAGGAGATGGAAGCCAAACTCTCCAGGAAATATCCAGGTTATAATTCTAGTAGGTCGGTTATAGATCCATAGTGAAATCTACTTGAAACAACCACCCATGGGGAAATCCACTAGGAACCCTGACCATAGCAAATAAAAAAAAAATTACAGCTCTCTTCTGGTACAAAGATAAATAGCAAAAGAGCAAGCAATCAAGAATTCCAGACAAAAAGCTTCACGTGGGGCTTAACATTTTTTCTTCTATTTTGCTAATGCGTTAAAATAGAGCAGAGAGCCCTTAGCCCACACTGCTGAAAAAAAAGTCACAAATTGCTTCCCCTGTCTATTCTGGGGTTGTGCTTAGTTACTACGCTGCACAGTTACACCAGTTACTACTCAGCCTGCCTCAGAGACATGGCGGAAGCCCTTTTAACATTGCGAAGTCATGCTGCTTCAATTTACTTGTAATAGTATTAACGTTTTTCTTGTATGGCTTTATATAAACATTTGTCAATTCATTCTCTCTCTAAAATACCAGCTTTTCTCCTGACTTCCATAAGCAATACACTCTTGACAATCTAAATACACTCTTGCTATCTATTTGTCATCAATATTTAAAATACAATAATCTTCAACAATTCTAAAAAATCTTAGTTTTCCCCACAAAAAGAAAAAGAAGAAATTCAGGCAATGCAAAAGATGAAACAAATTAAAAATTTATAGTTTAGGGTAAAAGCTCCTTGAGGTAGGCTAAATAATGTCTACATCTTCAGGATCTTTCTGTGGCTAGAGGGGGAGAGACGTGTGGGTGAGATGAAGGTGTCATTTGCAGTGTACCCAAGTGGGGCGAACTGTATTTGCAAGTGTCCCCATAGGGGAAAATGGGTAGAAACTACAGCAGCAACTGGAATTGCGGTGGCAAAGCAGAGACTGGAGGAACCTGCTGGATGTAGGACCACTGAGCTCCAACGTCACCAAGACACTTTATCTGGTTCTATAAAAACATTAACTAATTCATTTTTTCTTAGTTGTGGGATTTTTTTATATTTATTTCATTCTGTCAATGCATAGTTTTATTTTTTGCTATCCTATATAGGTGACAGCAGATGCTGGTGATGTTGTGGAGAGAGAGGAACACTCCTTCATTGCTGGTGGAATTGCAAGCTGGTACAACCACTCTGGAAATCAGTATGGCAGTTCCTCAGGAAACTGGACATAGTTCTACTGGAGGACCCAGCTATACCACTCCTGGGCATATACCCAGAAGATGCTCCAATATGTAATAAGGACACATGCTCAACTATGTTCACAGCAACTTTATTTTTTTGTGAGTGTGTGCTTTTTTTATTAGATATTTTCCTTATTTATGTGTTATATGATTTCTCCTTTCCCAGTTATTTATAATATCCAGAAACTGGAAACAAGCCAGATGTCCCTCAACAGAGGAATGGATACAGAAAATATGGTACATCTACACAATGGAGTACTACTCAGCTATTAAAAACAGTGAATTTATGAAATTCTTAGGGAAATGAATGGATCTAGAGAATATCATCCTGAATGAGGTAACCCAATCACAAAAGAACACACATGGTATGTACTCTCTGATAAGTGGATATTAGCCCAGAAGATCGGCATACACAAAATACAATCCACAAACCACAAGAAACTCAAGAAGGAAGACCAAAATGTGGATACTTCATTCCTTCTTAGAAGGAGGAACAAAATACCCATGGAAGGAGTTGCAGAGACAAACTATGGAGCAGAGACTGAAAGAAGGACAATCCAGAGACTGCTCCATCTGGGAATCCTTCGCATATTCAGTCATCAAACCCAGACACTATTGTGGATGCCAATAAATGCT
>JADRCC010402088.1:0-33044 GCA_019843855.1 Hylomyscus alleni
AAAAAAAAAAAATAAAAAAAAAGCAGAGTTATAAACAAAGAGTAAATAATTCTATTAGGAGTATAACAATAGAGAATAGATGATTAGCCAGTTCAGCTGAACAAGACTTCAAATATAAGACATAATATAGATGATCTGTTTCTTGGTAAATACAAATTGCCATCAGCTAAGCATAGGGAAAAATTTGCTACCATAGATTTGGCTTGCTTAAACTTTGGTAATCAATGACAAAAGAATTATCAGTTTGGGGTTACAATGAACTTGTGGAGAGAAAGGGAGATGAGAAATGTTTAGTTAGGTATGAGTTTCAAAGAAGAATATATAATCAATAATCCTGTTGTAATTTTTTCCTAATTTATTTTTGAAGAATGTTTTTGTGGTGATTGTGTTTGGAGAATATGTAACTTGTGGCTATAAGGTAATCTTTTTCTTACATAGAGAATTTTGTCTTAGATGGTATAAAAATGCTAAGAAAAAAATAAAGTTATTGGGGCTTGCTTCATCACCAAAAAAAAAAAAAATTACAATTGGTTAAAACAGTAACAATAAACAATGCTTTTCTATTTGATGATTTAAAAAACAAATCTATCTAATATATTTCTTTTTCTGTAATTTAGGTCTGAAGAAGTCCACATTTTCTCTGATTTGGGTTAGGCGTATGGCTATGTTAAGTGGTTCCAACGCTGCTGTAGCAGCTGGAATGTATCTGTAAGAAAGCTAAGTTGTATTTCAACAAATGTTTATCCACATATATCTGCTTACTATGGGTGCTATGTGTCTAGTGCTGGCTATATCTTGGGGAAGGGGAAGGAAGGGGAAGGGGGAAGGGAAGGAAGGGAAAAGGGAGGGAGGAGGGAGGAAGGAGGAAGGAGGGGGAGGAAGGAGAAGGGAGGAGTGTAGAGAGCTGTGCCTTTAAGACAGAGTCTTAAAGCAGCCAAACGACAGTTTAACTGGCAAGCACTTGGTCTTAGCCAATGAGAAGCAGTGCAGCTGCCTGGCAGTTACATTACATCACTCAAGCCTATATAAGCAGCCGCTTTCAGAGGAAGGCAGGGCATTCCTGCCTTACCACTCACTTTGCTTAGAAAGCTTTCTGGCTTAGAAGCATTTGCTTTGGGATAATTTTGCTTGGGGCTTATTTGCCTGGGGTCTCAGACTTTCCTTGTAATCTCGGCATGGGTTTATTTATGGGCTTAGAACTTAATGGCAATTAGTATTCACTCAGGATAAAAGCTGTTCTCCCTCCTTTTACTCTTGTAACATTGTCTTGTTTGTTTTACCCCACCTATTGTGATTTCCCCTCAAAGTAAATAAAAGCCTGACAAAGTCAACTAGGAAGGGGTTGATGTCCTCGTCCCTTAGCCCTGCAGGATCAGGGTACCCCAGAGGGACTGCCGGGACAGAGGAGGGAGGAGGAAAGGTGGGAAGGGGAAAGGGAGGGAAGTAGGGAAGGGGGAGGGAGGAAAGAAGAAAAAGAAAGAAAGAAGAAGGAGAAACAAGGAGAAGGAGGAGGAGGAGGAGGAAGAAGAAGAAGAGGCAGTGGTGGTGCCCTTTGCTTTTATGAAAAGGCATAGGTGGCACTACAGGGGCTGGTTACAGCTTAGTCCTAGAAGGCACCGTGCATTGAATCAACCTTGGGAGACTTATAAGAGAAAGTACCTTGGTGGTCAACTCAGACCTAATGGCACCACACTAATTCAACGGGTCCAAGCTGCCACCTCACCTCTGTGGTCGGCAGCGACCCCAGCAGCAGCGTCTTCACTCTGTGCTATGTTAAAATCACCTGGAATCCCCCCCACCCCCCCGCATTATCATTGATTTGGATTCATAGAGATGTGCTGGGCGCTGCCATTTTCTCCATGTTCCCTATGATGAGGAGTTGCCGCGAAGGCCAACATGTGCTGCACTGCCCAACAACGATGACAGAAATGAGATGCGAAAGACACAGAATGAGGTGTGAGGGAGGGCATCCCCGCTGCTGGCTATCAGTGGCAATGTTTGTGGAGAGGGATTAGCAAATGTGTAAGGACAGAGACACAGAGGATTGGACGCCTCCTCTAAGGTCTCATTTAGTGTAAGAAGATTTACAAAGCCAAAAAAATCAGTCAGAAAAGAAAGGAAACAAGAGCTCTAACTACTGTGCTGAAGGCAAGAGGTGGGGGGAGCCTCTACCAAGTAGCTACACCGAGAAGACATACTTCTATAAAGTAGACGAGACAAGGTAATAAGTCTGCATTCCATCTTCAGAGACAGGACCGAGAGGAAACACCAAAAACTACCTTCGACTTCCCACTCAAGAGGAGGCTACAGAGTTAATGGAGGCAGAGATCACATGACCAATAATGTGCAGGAGGACAAGATGTGGTGAAGGTCTGATGTTTCTGAAACGGGGAGGGCAGCAGTGATGGAAGAGAGATGAAGGGGGGATAAGGAGGAAAGGTCACACTGGCTGTAAAATAAACTGAACTTGCAGATGTTCGAGAGTACAGGAGGATGGGTGGGGAAAGGCACCTTCACTTTCTTCATCCACTGGGAAAGATTGCACTGTTCACCTAATTTAGAGCAGACACTCATTTCGTGCCTAGAAGAAAAGGGAGGGGCGAGTGTTGCTATTCCAAACTACTGACCTTAGGTGTCTATTACCTACCATGAGGCACCAATCAAGAGTCAAGCAGTGAAGATCCCACAGGTAAAATGTGTCTTTAACACTGCTGGCCTCATAGCCTCGATCTCTCAATATCTCCTTCCTTTCTCTGGACCCCTTTCCTCAGTCCAGTGTGTGCAAAGGTGAGTTTTCGTTCCCTGGAGGAACAGCATGTGTCTAGTTCAGGTTAGTTAGCATAGTTTCATATCTAATTGTTAAAGAATCACAGAAGTGAGAACTCATTGCCAAATTTTGAGTATTAAGGTTTGCCCAGCGTCATAGATTTCTGGAGGCATGAACGAATGCCACTCCCTCCATTTTATTTCCGCCTGTGGACTTCGGTTGTCACAGAGCAGGAAACACAGCCCTTTGAACCCCTTTGCCCCGTGCTTCTTTGCTCACTTCTGAAATCATGTTTGTTTTTTTTTTTCCTCTTCCAAACATTGAGTGCACTGGTCCGTTTCTCTCCTGTAGAGACTGGCAATGCTAACAGGACACTGAGGTTCACAGATAAATCAGAGTTCTGGATAGCCTACAGTTAAAAATTGCACATGGCTGATTCAACAGCAGCACTCCTTGGTCTGAACCTAGTAACCTAATACAACTGTTCATAATCACCCCTTTGGGCGATTTATTTATTTGGGACTGAAAATAGCCCCTTTCATACACTGCCTACTCCAGTCGTTGCAGGGGCAATGCTCTGACTGTGACAGAGTGACCAGTGCAGGGATGGCTTCCAGTAACACAGGGCCCAGTGAGGTCAGCTCATCTACGGGGGCTGAAATTAGCATATTCATCACTATCCTCACCACAGTAATCCCATTCCCTTCAATACATGAAAGCGCTCCAAGGGACTCAAAGCATTATATTTGAAAATATTGACCTAGTGTTTAAATTGTTCTTTCCCCCCCACTTTTTGTCACATGTAATTTAAGCAGTCATCTATCTGTCTTGACAACCCAGCCTCATACCTTGTACAGCAGAAAACCTGAGCCAGCGGCAATATGTATTCACATCCTCCCAGCCAAACAATAGAATCATGTGACATGGTTAAAATGAGAGGAAAGTGTCATCTTGAACTACATGGACCCAAAGTGATTTATGGTCCTCTCTGCAAGCTCCCTCATTCTTCCTGGCGTCCCTGTTCCTACTCTTCACTGGCTCCTTTACATTTTACTCTCCATGTAAGGGTTGGCTTCCGAAAGCTACATTTGTTCAGTTTCTGCTCCTCTTGCTTCTTGGGCTTTCTCTCTTTAATGTATTCTTTGTGGCCCCTTTCACATTTTACCCCACAGACATGCAGATGAGAACAAATACGTGCTATGATGCTTGGTGGAAGATAAAATTCAGCCATTCAGTGCTGGTCTAACCAAAGGTGTATGTCTCCCCGTTGAAGAAAATGAGGTTAAGACCCATTAGCACAGAACATCCCTGATTAGTGTGTTTCTCCAATGCCATCCAGTCCCTTTCTCTTCTTGAAAAAAAAAAAAAGGCTTTAGTGCAGTTGGCAGACAAGCCCTATACCTGATTTGTCTGAATCAGTACAATAGACTAGGGGGCCCTTTCCTACAAAGATCTGCCTTCCCTTCCCTGGGGCCTTCCATCACCCAAGGATCATTTCTGGCTAGCTCTTCCTGCATGAAGAAAGCACAGACACACACAGACCCTTGACCCCTTCCTGGGCTCACTGGGCATGTCTTGCTTTGCTCAGAAGCCATGGTATCTACACCTATTCTACATCATGAGTTAATAGTAGTGGGTCCTATTGAAAGGATGAGAACGGGGCTGGCGAGATGGCTAGCAGGTAAGAGCACTGACTGCTCTTCGAAGGTCAGAACCCAGCAACCACATGGTGGCTTATAACCACCCATAATGAGATCGGACGCCCTCCTCTGGTGCGTTTGAAGACAGCTACAGTGTATTACATCAGAGAGAGTGGGGTTGGAGCAAGTGGGGGTCGGAGGTGGGGCTGTCCTGAGCTCAATTCCCAGCAACCACATGATGCCTCGCGACCATCTGTACAGCTACAGTGTACTCATACACATAAAATAAAAAAATCTTTAAAAAAAAAAGAAAGAAAGGATGAGAATGGAAGAGAGTGTTTTAGGCAACCAGAGAAGTAGGCACAAATGCTAAGCTAGACCACAATGTTCCTGATATAACATTCTTAAAAACTTTAACTTTTATTCTGGAGCCTTTGAAGTGTAATATCAGGGAGCACTTAGAGGAACTTTTGTCTCCTGGAATGATCCTCCAAGAATCACTGTGGAGAACTTGCTGAAGAAGCGAGAGGGGTGGGGTCAATAAGGGATGAGGAGGACTCAGAGCCACTTGAGCAAAAAATGATGGGGCAAGGAAGGAGCAGCAGGAGCAGCAGGAGCTGCAGGAGCAGCAGCAGCAGGAGGAGGAGCAGGGGGTAGGAGGAGAGGAGGAGCAGAAGGAAGCAGAGTTGGCAGAACTTAGAGCCAGGGAGAGGGCAAAGAAAACGATGGACCTTAAAGTGCCCAGGCCGCCGTAGACAAGGACACAGTAGACAGACCTCATCATTTTGGTCTTGGTTTTGCTATTAAAAACTGAAGGAAGTATTGATATTTTTAAATCATTAAGACAAAGACGGAATATCCTTCTGTATTCGGAGATGATGCAACCTTTCTTTTTCTTTTTTCTCTGAATTTAAAAATGAAAATAGATCTCTCTCCTTATTAATTTACTCAAGTATATTGTTCAAAAATCTTCACCTAGGGGCCTGTGGTGTAGCTCTTCCCTGGCAGGACAAGGTGCTGGGATGGATCCCAAGTGCTACAGTAAACAAAACCAAACCTCCAAACACTGTATCTTCCCAAATCAATGTACTCTATGTTATGGCTCATCACTTCCTGTCCTATCTGCTCACAGAAGTATGCTAGAAGTATCTCCTTTCCTGAACAGAAAAAAAAAATTATATCTTTTCTTTTTTTTCCTTCTAGTGTTACCTCTTGCAAAAGGACATTAGCTAAGTCACTCAAGAAAATAAAAGTATAAGCCACAGAAGTAGCCTTCAAGGAGTTCATGATGTAAGGTGGAGTTCAAAGCCAAAGTCCCAAGAGCTCTCCTACTGCTAACTCTATAGTTAGGTGAGGTAAGGAGATAGAAATAAATTCTATGGATGTTTCCTAGGGGAAAGTCTTACCTGAAAAGGGTCAGAGAACCCCTCTAGGGGAAGCCGAGATTTAAGACAAGGGGCACCTTGCTCCAAGTTTCCAGACTCGGAGAATGCTTTGTAAGAAGATGCTAAACGAGCATCAATTCTGCAGTGGGGGGCTGGTCCCCCTTACATCCTTCATGCCTTAATTCATTGCTTCCAGCTTTCTTAGCTGTTTATGTTTACAGCAAAGCTCAGTCTGTACTTGACTATTTATCTTGACTGAGTGAGAATAAATCATTTTATACTGTTAATCTCGATAGGACATTGTCCTGAAAGCTGAAAAGCTTGTAGGGAACTATTGCTAAATAATTAAAGGAGAAATGACCAGTTAGCACAAGGGAGCTTTTAAGATCTATAGCTGGGATTAAGGAAGACCGAGCTCCAATCAGACTGCTTAGGTTTGAATCCTAGTCTGTTCTTACTGTGACATTACTGGTAGACCATACAACATCATCTCAAATGCTTTCAAGATCACCAACCAGGGACACTGGATGGTCTGTATGAAAGCTGCTAGTTATAAAGACAGGCTTTAAAATAGGGCACACCAGAGTAAAAGTTAATAAATGTTAGCTACCACTGAAATAGCATGAAAGAAAATAGTGTTCTATTTCCTGTTTCTGGTCAAAGATTAGCCTGTGAAGAAGGAAGACATTAAGATTCTAAGAGATTTTCCTACTTCCAATGTGGACTTCAAGGCTTAAAGAATGCTCAGTTGTTCTCTAAACTCATTTGTAACTTTATTTCATGACTTAAAATCTGCAGATGAATTTTGTCATCCTAAGCTTAGTCTATAGTTGAGCCCCAGGCTATGGGTAACCCTATTCCTCCAAGTCCAAAGACAAGGCATAATAGCCCTCTCTATTAAAATTTAGAAGGTTTAGAAGGTTTTAGAAGGTTTTGCATCTTTGAATCTTTCAACATTTTCCCCCAGACAGGTTGGTAGCTAGACCCTCTTGGAACTGAATCTGAACTGGTTCAGCTTTGTGTCCCAGCTGTGCTGTTCTGGGTTCTGTCAGCCTCACCTGTAGTGAAACTTGAGTTGTCAAGCTATGAAAGACCTCATGAACAAGTTATCTCAAGAAATGTTTACATGTGGTTCTGCTACCCTATTAGTGGAAAATAGAGCAATGTCAGCTGCTTGCAGAAGGCTGCTATAGAGACCCAGTGAGTTAACTGGTAATATGCAATGTATTTAACCAAAATGCCAATCAATGGCACGCCAGTGGCCAGCTGGAGACAAAAGTTTACACCAGGCATGAAAGTACCAAGTACCCCTTTACAGGAAATGTGTGAATGAGAAAATTGACTCAATCTTGGCTTATTTCATTTTTATCAACATGCAGCCCCAATGTTAGGCCATGGCAGATTGTGATACGCAGTCCTACCAGAGAGAGCTGCTTGCATTACCTCTTGTCGTGCTGTATCACTGCTGGCAGTTACACAGTGAGCAGTTTATAAAAATAAAGAAGAAAATTCAGGCTGACCAACTGATACAGGAACACAGACAGAAGTAGTTTTGGCAAGTGTTCACTTGGGCTCCCAATTTTTCACTCCATGACTACTGTACAACTAAAAAGTAGAATGATTATGAAGGTTATTTCCTTGGAATGGCTTTCAATGAAGAACATGCCTTTGAGTTATCACAAGCCAGCTCCTTGGAAGGGCCTTACCATTACTGATGAACACGTCTACTAGCTGTTCCTTGGAGAAACCTGAATCCACCTCGGCTCTCACTATTTCACAAGGGAATCCTGCAGCCATCTGTCTGTGCTGTGATAACGAAATGGGGATGTTAGTTCTATATCCTTCCCAGTTTTTTTTTTTTTAAAAAGTAATCATCGTATAGAAATACTCAATACCTTCATGCAGAGGGCAAGCTGATTTGCTATGTAGTCTTGCAAGCTTCCTTCTGGGCCATGGAAAATGACATTATGATATTGCTCAACCTGTTCAAAAGCAAGAAGAATCCTGGGTGAAGATGACAGCTTGACAAGGGAAGAGGTGGCACACAAGGACAGAGGTCCCAATTAGCCCCAGGTATCCAAAAGAATAAAGCTATTTGAGAATAGGAACATTTACTAGACTTGTGAAGTCCTTTAAAATTTGAACTGTGCCTCCTCTCCCCTGGAAACTAAGATATGTTTAGAGAGACTACAAGAATATATTCAGGGTACCAGAGCACACAAGGACCGCCTGCCAGTTGTTACTCTGTGAGCTGGGCAGGGAAGCTAAAAAGGATCACTTTTCAAGGGCCCTTTGATAGTGAGCTTAGGACTGGCTGTCAGGGTATGTAAGACCATGTTTCTAAGAGCCATGCCTGACTTTTCCATGGAAGCTAAACACTATTCTGTTATTGGTAAGCCTTCGGTACGAACTTACTAATGCTTACACGAGGCACAATGGTGGCTTTAGCTACCCAGGGAATGTAACATCTGAAACACCATAGACTGAGACTGTTGTCTGTGGTATTGGTGACCTATCAAGTCAATGACAGAGGTGCAGGCAAGGACCAAGACTGAAGCAGGGTGCTCTTCTAGAAAGCTGAGAATATTCTGGAAAGTAGAAATGAAGTTCAGTTTCTAGGCTAAGGAGCTGCTGTGCCATAAAAATCCTCAGAAAAACATAACTGAAGGATATTCCTGAGCAATCATTGTTCTCACTTGTACTTATGAGGGGGAATCCTGAAGAATGCACAGGATTATACCTGCCATTTAAAATGATGATGAAATTTGTCTACTAATGGCTTAAAGCTTTCTTTCAAGCTTAAATAGTTGGACCTTTTTATTTTTTGGCTGGCTTAGGAAATTTTATCCATCTACTGGTTTTCTATATTTCTAAGGAACAACTACAATACTTCTCTTTGTTCTTTGTGAATACATCTGCCATCTTATGCCATCACTGTAGCTCTGACCTTCTGGTTGGCATGTTGAAAGAGCTCCCTGAGATAGCTTTATATACCATTGACTATTCACCATCTCAGTTTTATTCTCTACTGACTCGAGTACAGCTTCACGCCACAGCACCTTCAGTTTCTCGTCTAGTTCCTTACTTCATCCAACTCCTTCCCAACGTTGTTCTTTTCCATCCTAGTCCAGATATTCCTACAAATTGCTCACATTGATTTCACAGTTTTATCTCTTTGCAGTCTAGAGGATTGCCCATATTTTATTGGTCTGGTTTTTCTATGGCTAGGATCTGTACTGGCGTCCTCCCACGTATATGTAGAAATTCTGACTGGATCTAAGGTGGTAAAATTAGGAATGGCTTCCCTAAGAGTTGAATTTACTGGCTTTTATGTCAAATTGATACAAGCTCTAGTCATCTGAGAGAAGGGAGTTCCAATTGACAAAATGCTTCCATAGGGTCAGGCTACGGGCAACGCTGTAGGCAATTTATTACTTAGTGATGGATATAGGATGGCCAGCACATGGTTGGTGGTGCTATCCTTGGCTGGTGGTCTTGTGTTCTCTAAGAAACCAGACAGAGCAACCCATCCAGAGGAAGCTAGCAAGCATCATTTTTTCCCACAGCCTCTGAATCGGCTCCTGATTCCAGGTTACTGTCCTGTTTGAGTTCTCGCTCTCAATTCTTTCTATGATGAATGGTGCCGTGGAAGTATAAGCAAACTAAACCCCTTCTTCCTGAACTTATTTTGATTGTGACGTTTCATCACAGCAACAGGAACCCTGATGAGGACAGGAGGCATCCGTACCCTTCTGAAAAGTAATAGAGCAAAACCCGCTGCCCTTCCTGCCATATTAGAACATAGTAAGAAGACACTATGTAGAACCAGGAAACAGACCCTCACCTCACTGGACTGCTGGTGCCTTGGTCTTGAACATCCTGGCCTCTAGAAGTGTGACTATAAATGTCTATTGGAAGCCATCTAGTCTGTGACATTTGTTAAACCAGCATCCTCAGGATGATGGTATTCTCCTACAGGTATAGCATTAACGTTTTATTGTTTACATGCTGTAAAAGCATGGGAAATTTGTTACACTAACACAAGAAGTGGGTGCTGCTCCTGGATTCCCTTTGCTAGCTACAAGTCCCTTAGGTCACTGGGTGGATGACTGACTCATATCTATAATTCACTGATTAAACTATAGGCTCCAACAATGGTTGCAGGGTCCTGCTGTCCCACAAGACAGAGAAGTGCACAAGGATGAACTGCAGCTGTTTCTCTCCGGTCCCACAAAAGTGCTCATGAGTGATGTCCCTCTCAGGCCTCAGCATGGTCTGACCAATCTTCATCACCGTCTTTACACTGTCTAATGGATATGAAAGGGTTCACAACAATAGAGCGAATGAGACTCTTACTGTGCAGTCAAATTAGAGCCTAATGGCTCAGGCTTTTCACTGGGGTCAGTCTTGTACTTTTGAATACCCTGGGAAGATGGTAAGGAAGGTGTGACAGGTGTTTCCTACCTCATTTCAGGGAGGGGTCAGAAAAAACGAGCCTAATACTCCTAAGGTAGTAGGGAAGTCTCAGGGTCACATTAATGGAGACCTCAGTTCTGTTTTTCTGAGGTTTTTGCCCCTTTTCAAAAGGCACCTTAGTGGTAAATTGTGAGCTAGATATCGCTGTCCAGGTGCAGTTCTACGACAGAACTTTCCAGCTCTCCAAATGAATCCCAAATCGCTCTGAATTGCTGAACAGAAATTCTTTCACAAGGAAGGGATTGTTTCACGCCAGTGAAATGGGATACAGATTTCCAGGATTTACTGAACATATTGCCCCTGAGATTTTCAACTGGCCTTGCAATTTAATCTTGTTTCACTGCTGAAAACAAGAGCACTCTATTCATTATGGCTCTCCTGTCAAGCTGTCTACACTTCCTGAAGGCTGAGTCTAAAACCATATAACAGCAAAGGGTCCAGCTTCCGAGATAAGCTACAAACAGTCACACCTCATCTGTTAGCAGGTACATTTGTTTAGGGCACAAAAGACAGGAAACAATTTAAAATTTATTGAATGGACCTTTTTTACAAGCAGTAAACTCTTCATGTTTATGCTTTATAATATCCCCCATAAAGTGCAATAGAATATAAACAAACAAGTTACTACTAGGTAAAGAGAAAACAAGTATACAAAAAGTCCTGATCGTTTGTATTTTAAAATATACTTTACAATAATGATCTCTTTAGATTTATGATTCTTTTGCTGATTGTTTTCCTTTGATCAAATGATACACAGGTATATTGATTATCATTTGCAACTTAAATTAATTAGTGAAGTAAATTATAGCTAGTTCATTGAGGTTGGTATACATATGAAAAGGTTTGTCAAGAAAAGTCATCCACTTCAGAGTTATCATATCACATTTCTCTAAAGGTCATACTCTCAGGTATAATATAAAATCATGCTCTATGCCTCATGCCGCCAGCAGAGGGCTCTACAGCTGGACTGTTTTGGACAGAACTGGTGATAGAAAGGAAATCTGTTTGTTATCCATGGTAAGTGGTCAGCCCTAAATTCATATAGAGATGAGTAACATTAAGGGACTCATTTATGTATCTATCCATTATATATGATATACATAAATACATATATGCACACATATATGCACACATATATGTAGCAATGATCACTAAATTAAAGCTGTCTATGGTGGCCTGGAGAGATGGCTCAGAGGTTAAGAGCACTGACTGCTCTTCCAGAGGTTCTGAGTTCAATTCCCAACAATCACATGGTAGCTCACAACCATCTATAATTGGATCCAATGCCTTCTGGTGTATCTGAAAACAGCTACAATGTATTCATATATATAAAATAAATAAATCTAAAAAAGAGGCTATGGATCTAAAACTGAATATAGAGCACAGACATTGTTAAAGATACATGGATATGTTAAATTTTATATTCTTAAGAAGATGTAGGGAAGTGGTTAATTTACATGACCATATAAAATTTTACTTATCCACATGTCTTCAAAAAAGTTAATAAATATGCAATCCATAATCTCCTCACCCCTCTTTTCCTTACAATATGTATCAAATCATTTTGGTGTGATAAATTGAATAAATTATAAAAGTTTATGATATCAAAGAGAAAAAAGAAAAATGAAATCAAGTTCAACTTCTAAAATGATAGCTTGAGTCACAGTCACCAGAGTTATTCTGTTACAGTGTGACACTTTCGCTTATTAGTAAAGGTATACTGGCCTCGTTATCATGACTGATATTAATCTGATTTAGTCTTGTGTCTTCATACCCTGTTGGGGTCCCACATCACATGTCAATCAGGGCTTTGGAAGCACAATGATTCAACAACCTCAACAATGGCCCATCCAGGCTTTAATTTTTTTTCCCTTCTACAGTGTTTTCCCACAGGATGGGGATTAATACAAGAGCTGTCCATTGCTGTCCACGTGGCAACCGAGGTGTGTCTTCAGATTTGTCTTAAGGGAATATATCCTCAAGTTTTGTTTGCTGTTCTACTTGTAATACATGGTCTGCATAAGAGCTGCTGCCCAGAGACAGTTTGAGGACAGCTATGCTGAGGCATTAAACACAAGAAAGACTGGAAAAATAATGGGGCATTATTGTGTCAATTAAAATTGGGATAGCTGTCACTTAAAAGTTCATGCTTTACAGCTAGTAATTTCCTTTTAGCCTCTCCTGACACACTATTTCAAAGAAATTATTTACTTTCTTTGAGGCATGAATGAGTGTTACTGTCAACTTAGTCACATAAAACTGCTCTTGAACTTCTTGAGTCATCTCAAAAGTCACTCCCATGGACACATTTGAAATAGTAGCCATGCAACTGTACACTATTTGATGAGAAAGCATAAAAATTAATAGCATGATTGGTGATAGTTGAAATTTGAGCAGAAATACCAGCGGAGTTAGAATGCATGTAATGATCTAGAAATCTGTCCAACTAGCATTTGTGATATTAAAAAGAAAAGTGAAACTGGATTCCTTTGTGTTTTGTGATTTGTAACTACTTTGTGAGGTCACTCTTAACAGAACAGACATAAAATAAACACAAGAGAAATTACAGTTTATATGTGCAAAGCCATACAGTACATATATGTATATGTGTATATGTGTATGTGTGTATGTGTGTGTGTGTGTGTGTGTGTATGTCTACTGAAACTATAAAGGCAAAATCCCTCTGTTTCTATGGTTTTGTTGTTTGTTGTTTTGAGCTAGGTAGGGTCTCAGTTTTGTAACCTAGGCTGCCCTTGAATTTACAGCAATTCTCTTGCCTTAGCTTTAGCTCTTCTATGTTTACCAAACCATACTTCCCTGTCAACTTACTGGAGCATTTCTCTATTTAACAGAATGAAGTATTACAAAATAAAGTGTAGTGGTTAGTTCTATGTCAATTTGACACAAGCTAGAGTCATCTGAGAGGAAGAAATCTCTATTAAGAAAATGTTTCCACAAGGCTTGAGGTAAGAACATATCCTAATTAGTGATGCTTGAGGGGAGAGCCCAGACCATTTTAAGTGGGACCATTCCTGGACTTGTAGTGCTGGGTTCTATAAAAAAGCAGACTGAGCGAACCAGGAAGCAGCATCCTCCCTGACTACTGCATCAGCTCCTGCCTTCAGGCTCCTGCCTTTGCTGTTTTTGTTGATGAACTGATATGGAATTGTGAGTGAAATAGAACCTTCCCTTTCCAAGTTGCTTTTGATTATGGTGATTCATCACAGTGATCGTAACCCTAACCAAGACAAATTCATACCAGGAGTGGAGTATCCTTGCAGCAGACCTGACCATGTTGTTTAGGGGATGACTATGGAAGGATTTTGGAACTCTGGGCAAGAAAGGCCACTGAGTGTTGAGAGATCAGTGAGCTGGTATGTGGGAGCTTGGGAGATACATATGTTGACAGCAGTGTAGATCATGGAGGTCTGCTTTGTGATGTTTCACAGGGAAATAAAGGCTTTACCTGGCCTTCTGTGGAAAGAATATATGGTGTTGGCTCAGCTGAAATGAAAGAATTAGCTGATTACAAGAGACCATAACCACTAAGGTAAAAGGAAAAGATCTATAAGTTGTCTCCATAAGATCTAGCTATAGACAAGCCAGTGGAACATACTCTTAATTAGTGGTTCTTAGTGGAGAGACCAGCCCAGTGTGAATGAGGCCCTCCTTGGACCGATAGTACTTAGCTTTGTAAGAAACAGGTTGGACAATCCAATGAGCAGCACTCTTCTATGGCCACTGTTTCAGTTCCTACCACCAGGCTCTGGGCCTCATTGGTTTGGTGAACTGTTATATGGTCAGAACCTTGCATAATATGGAGATGTTGGGAGGGCCTAAAGGAGAGGAAGTATCTAATCTCACAGCCTGAGGCACATATTCCTGACAAGCAGGGGACCATACCCTCGGCTTTCTTTTAAGTAATAAATTAGCTGGAGTTCTTCTTGGGCATATTTTGGTGCTTTGAAGGGAAAGGGGGAGAAAAAAGGAAAGAGAGAAAAGTGAAATTATCCCACGGAGAGGCCTGGTTAAGCTCTCCCTGGCTGAGGGTACAAGGTGGGTCCAGACTTCAAGGTCAGCTTTATCAGTGCACAGCTTTACCGAAACATTCATTTAAATCGGATGGAAACAACTTGTGTAAAGAGTCCCAATCTAACCATTTTTAAAGGCTGCTTGAGGGAGCCAACAGAGCTTTTTATTCACTTATTGTCTTGTGTTATTCGTAGAAGTTTCAGGAGATCTCACTCAGATGCAGGGTATCTTAGGTACTCCCATCCTTTGGGTTCTATCAGTGACTATGTGTGCTGCTTTGATCATAAGATCCTTTTAATCCCTCTTTGCACTACTTATTTGAGTAGAAGGTAACATTATCAATCTTGTAGGGACGTTATGAATAAACAAAACAAGTAAAAACACTTGGTGTATTACCTACATCTACTAAGTATGTAACAAATGCACTATATTTCCTTGTCTGTTTTGTATCTGAATTTACTGCTTTCCTTGACATTCATATTCCTCTTCTTTCTATTAGGAACGTACTGCCCAGTTTGAGCAGGAAACATTGTTACTCCACAGCAAGACTAGCTTAGTAGGGGACTGGCTTCAAATACTGGTCCATGGGTTGCAAGCAGTAACAGTAGAATACGGTGCTGAGACGCTGAAACCTGGATGCTCGGCCTGCCCACACCTCTCACCTGCTGCAAGTTAGATATGTGAAAAGAATAAACTTTGATGGTTGCATATGCTCAGCCCTTCTTTATGAACTAATAGAAGGTGTGGCCCTGTTGGAGTAGGTATGTCACAGTGGATGTGGGCTATAAGACCCTCATTCTAGCTGCCTAGAAGTCAGTATTCTGCTAGCAGCCTTCAGATGAAGATGTAGAACTCTCAGCTCTGCCTGCACCATGCCTGCCTGGATGCTGCTGTGCTCCTGCCTTGATGATAATGGACTGAACCTCTGAACCTGTAAGCCAGCCTCAATTAAATGTGGTCCCTTATAAGACTTGCATTGGTTATGGTGTCTGTTCACAGCAGTAAAACCCTAATGAAGACAGTCGTATTTCATTTCTAATGATTTAATTTCATTTGGCCTCTGTAAAAGAGGCCAAATCAATAGTCCAACTGATGTGAACTTATTTACTCAACTTTAAATTGTAAAAGCTTTGAGTAAGGCATCTTGATATTCATGCCTTTCTGTGTCTATTATTTGATGACGCATCCTTATTAAGGGGCAGGTAATATAGTCCTACCTAAGCTAAATCACTTTAATAGTCATAGGTAGTATCTCTGAGACAAAGAAATGGACACCTGGATCATAGTGACAGAAGTCCAGGCCAGTGATGGACAGCCTGCCAGGGAGAACACCCATTGTTGGGGAAAACAATGTCCTAACCCAGAACTTGAGGTGGGTAGGCAGACACTTTTCTGCATGGACCAACTGATGGATGTTTCAGTAGTGATGATGACAGTGGCAACATACCAGTCTGAGGTAGTTCTGAAGCATCTGAAGTGGGATCATGGATGCGTAAGTCACACTACTGAGGCAACCTTCTTGGGGACCTGTGAGAAATACATACAGAGAGGAAAATTGGCCTTTCCTTATGAAATACAGATGATCAAGACACCACACAAGCGACCATGAAAGAAACGGGATACTGTAGACTTAGAGGAGCTGACATTTGGCCAAGAAACATAAGAGTGACTTTGACACCTGCTTACTAGTTTCTAAACTAGTAACAGCTAGTGCTACTGGGAACCTGAAAGCTCTACAATTGATCCTTGTTGCCCTCCCTGCCCCAAGAAGGTCCACTAACCTTTTTAGTAATTACAGCCAAGGAACTCCAGAGTCCAGCTGTAACTCTGGAGCTGAACATGCAAGTTGTTGGGCTTGGTGCTTCATTGTTGGTTATCGAAAGCTAACACAGATAATCCAGGCTTTGGAAAGCTTTAGTCTTGCCTAATATTATTGTATAAGTCCAAGGTCTTCTTTTAGGTTCTGTCCCCACCTCAGGTTCTGACACTCAACACCCTTGTTGAAATGAAATATGTTTTCTAGGGTAGACACTCAATTTAAAAAATTGTCATGAATATAGTTCAGACCTTAAAATTTTTAGTCAACACTTATTGAGAGTCTATTCTTAACTATGAGAGATACATGAAGAAATCATCAGACTTTTATAATCAAGGGCTGAGGACCAGTAAATAGACCACGTACTAATAACTAGACATTACATAAGAAAATCAATCAGAGACTCAGTTTTATATATAAATTAGAAGGAAGCAGGGAAAGAACTTACTGGACTGCTATGACCACTGAGTGATATAATACTTGCATTGTGTCATAAATAAAAACACAGTTGAAAATAGTAGACACTTTCTTAATGTTCATGTGTGCCATTATAATATAATCATATTAGACACACATCACGGTTGAGAGTAACAACAGACATTTCTCTTTAAATCAGTCTGTCACTCCTAGCAACAGGCCAGCTTGCCTTTAGGTTGTTTCTAATGAGGGACATAATGAGAGCAGCAGGAGTCTATGAACAAGGAAGATATAACCAAGGGTGACAGAACTCCAACTTCCAAGTCTTCCCTTAATATTTCAGAAAACATCTAATGACCTCATAGTAAGAGTCACCAAGTACTGAGAGAAGCAAGCAGACAGAACACTTAGGTTTAGGAACTGGCCCAGTGGGAGCTGGTGATAGGGTGCACATGCCTTAGGCATTACATTCGTTTGGGAGACCAATCATCACCTGACAAGAGCACCATGACCTGCTCCACCTTCTTCTTCTTCATGAAGTCCCATGGGGACTGGGAGAAGCTCTGACCAGTTGACCACGGCATACTTCCTAGTTGGAGAAAGGGAAACAGAAGGTCATGGAGAGCCAAAGTCAAGGAGAGCCAAAAAACGGTGCTTTCATAAAAGCCAACACATTCTCCTCTGTGAGGTGCTGAAGAGTTCAGAGCATCTGAGGTCACAGGGCATCCAAATGACAATGAACTCCTCAGGGACACTTTTGTTCAAAGTAGAATGGAAACTTGTTCATTCTAAAGATTTCCTTAAAATAGTAATTTATGGAGATATCTAAAGAACAAAAATATATCCAGACGTTTCCAAGGTCAAGTTCTCAAAAGTATTATATCCTGAAACCACTGCCTACTGCCACATCAAGTCCTAGCACTTTGAAGAACACCTGATTCTTCACCATCTAGTCTCTGGGTCATTTTCTAGAGAAGGTTGTTCAGAATGTTTTGGTATTGTTTCAGGATCTTAGACCAACTATTTCAGGTTATCTATCTCAGCACAGCCCCAATACTTGTATGACCTCTAGCCTTCTGCATTTCAGCTGACCTGAACTTCCTTTAATTGTGACTCGGAAAATTCACTTCCAAAGGCTAAAAATGACATCATTATAAACTGGCTATAGAGAGTAAACCTATACTAAAGACTAAGCCCTCTGACCGCAAAACTCAATGATTTTTAGAACTAAATGTCTACTTGGTCATGCTACAGCTCTGTGATACACATGAACCTGCAACCACCTGGCATCCACTGTTCACAGAAGTGCTTTGATTGGCTGTTGGGAACAACCACTCCTTGTCACCAGTTTCCAGTTTGCACAACAGCAGGCACAGGGCCACTTCCTTCAGGACACCTCTGTCTTGTCTTCATCTATCAGACTTCAGCAGAGCCATGCTCTGCGCAATCCTGGGCTAGGCAGGCAAAATGTGTTCCTGAGAACTGCTCATGCCTCGTTTTCTTAATGTAATTTTAAAATTACAGGATAGTTCCATAAGTTTTGACTATGATCCAAAAGTTGTCATAAGTAAGTTATTCTAAAGCTAGTAGGAATATACTTTATAGAAAACTTGCTTCAAAAACCACCTTCTGTTATAAGCTGATATATAAAAAGCTACAGTAAAGGTTGTCTTTCCTTCACTTCGATCAGTCTTTTTAAATGTGGTTCTGTTCGACTGCTGGACATGTACGCTTTCGTCTTGGTAAGCTTGTGACTTGAGTCCTGATTGCTTTGCTCAATGTACCTTTGGACAAGTCCTCTATTACCTATGTAGCTATACAATGTGACTTTGGTGTGTTTTCATTAAGTATCATGCACAGACCTTGCAAAGATTGTTTTTAATAGATGTTAATTTGGATTTAAGAAAAAAAAAACAGCCCAGGACAAGAAATATTTTGTGAGCTCTTACTGTGCTCACTGGAAAACAGATCTTGTCTTTTTAAGTTCTTTGTTACTTAGAAATAAGCAGTTACCACTCTGACCTATCCCATGTGGGAGCTTTGAATGCAATTTCATTCAGTAGTTTCTTTCAATCCTAGACTACACTGGACTCCTGTACTATCCTACTGTACTGTTAACATAGTCTAATACTTGGCAGAGCCTGAGAGCAAATCTGGAGCTAAGTTCAGAAGGTATATGTAAGCAAGCACCTATAGTGTGGTTAGTGTCTTGCATTTATCTGGAGTACAAGTGTAATAACAAAGCCTCATCAAAGGCTTTCAAGCTATTTCCTCTCTAACATTACCTGAGGCATAAAAGTATGTTTATAGCAACAAGGCAACATTATGTAATGGCTTCATTGTGAAGGCTCAAGGTTTTCAGTACTGGCAGCTGCCACAAGCAAACCTAGAATGTGTTTCATCAGTGAACTATCAGGCTATGAAGCTCACAGACACAAATAAACTCAGGCATTTAACATTCGCTTCACTTCAAGGCCGCTTATACCTAGCATGATGGATCGTATACTGCTGATGCCAAGTCCGATGCAGGAGTCTGTAGTGTTATTAAATGTCCCATCTTCCAGACTCCGCCATCCATCAGAAGAGATGGCTTGGAAGTGATTTGTCAGAGCCTGACTCACTGCTTTGGAAAAATCTTCCCACGATGTCTGTTTGCGGATATTTAAGGTGCATATTGTATGTTCACATTCAAAGTCGTCAGAACCGTCGTTGCTTGGTTGAATTTCACCCACAGAAATCCTCAAGGGAATTTTAAGAGCATCTGTTAGAAGAACAAAGGGATGGAAGTTTAGGAACATCTTTGATAGGAAATAAAAGCAAAGCTATTAAATAGAAAAAGCAGTTATGAGGACTTTAAAGATAAATCAAAAGACAGCCATCTTGTTCAATATTAAGCTGAGCCTTCTTGTACTACAGCAAATACTGGTTTCCCAGTCTCCCCCATGGTTTCTTTGGGAACATGTAAAGTGAGCCATTTATCATTTATCTTGTATCTCCACCTTTCTACCTCACTGACTCTTCCCTGCGGCAAGATTCTCAGGCTGTTATAAAAGGAGGAGGAGGAGGAAGAGGAGGAGAAGTTGGAAAACTTGGGAAAACCAGGAATCCTCTTTTTACCTAGAGTTCTCTATGTAGTCCTTATCTTTACATATAATGTCATGAGCAAGTAGGCCTGAAAGAGTCCCCTGAGAGTCAAGACAGACCTGAGTCTGAGCCCCAGAAACAGCTTTCTCCTTGCTCTATGAACCTGGTAAATGTCCCTAGCCTTGCTGTCCCTCAGTGTTTCATAAAAGGCAGAAAATATACAGAGAATTGTCATGGAGAGGAAGTTATTATTCTTTGTTTGTAAGGGATGTGATGAATTCAACTTAGAATTACGCGATAAATACCAGTGAGTGTTTGATAAGTGTTCAGTACCGGGAACTTCTGGCTCCTGCAGCTTAGTGCAGGGAGAGATCGTCTGCTACTGCTCAGCTCTACCCTTCTCCACAACAGCAGAAGCTTCAAATGAAATTCCGCTGCTTGAGCTTGGCATGCACACACTTTGTTCTCGTGAGCTCAGTTATGTTTCCCTAATAATCACTTGTGTTTGTTCTGAAATCTTCTGTGCCTCATGATCTTATATCACTGTAAGTTGTAATATTCAATATACCGTTGAATATAAATTCTTGTATTACAAAAACAAAGTTAAAACTTTATAGAGATATTCAATGAAATTGTTCAAAAGTGTTTATCTAATGAGATACTAAAAAAAACCTGTAAAAATGTAGCTGTCTACACAGACACTGCCTTGACCTTACTTCCCAAGTATGTTCAGATACTCAAGAACTAAAGTCCTAGGGGACACAGCAAAGCTAGATTTTTGTTTTACCAAGAATCCACAAAATTCAATGAGTGGAAGCTTACTGAAGGCTTTCTCACATTGTAAGAGAATTATGTGGTATGCTTTAGTACTGAAATAAAATGTTTTCCGTGGGTGAGCTAAGGACCATGCCTAATGGCCAGTACTAACTAGACTCAGTGTGTTATTTAAAAATACAACCTGAAGTTGGGAGTGGGCCATGAAGGAGGTTACCTGGATGAGTTGGGAGTGGCGATGAATATGATCAAAATACATTGCAGGCATAATTCTCAGACAGCAAATTAAAAATGTATAAAAACAAGGCAAATTTTAATATAATTGAAACATAAAATTAAATATATAATTTCCCCTTTTGAAAATGTTTTTTTTTCTGCTAACTTACCTTTATTTTATTTTCCAGTTAACAGTTGTGTATCACCCCCCTCCCCCAGCATCTAACATACATGTCCTCTGCTCCTGACAGAGGATGTTGGGCTCTCCATGCCTCTGCTCTTTAATATTCTTAATATTCTTCCTCGGCAGGCCCCTGGGCTTTATCAAGACTTGTTAATGGTGGCCTACTTCAGAACTGTCTTCTGTCTTTACTGCCATTCCCCCACAGACTTTTCCTCATCTCAGCTCTGTAACTTTAACTATCTCTGACAGACTGCTGTCAAACTCACATGTACAGTTCATCTTTTTCCTTAGAGTTCCTGCTGACTTGACACAGATATCTCAAATCCACGCATCCAAACAACTCCTGACCTTTGTTAGCCATGTCTGCTTAACCTCTGAATGGGGTTGGCAACTGGCAAACCCCTTGGAATGACCCACGATGTCCCTCTTTTCGAACTCTACATTTGTCAATCATGGATTTCTGCTGACTCTTCATTCTGTATCTTTGGAACCCAAGTTCTTCTCATGGCCCCTTCTGCTGTTAACTCTAGGAAATACACACCATTTTCACCTTTCAACTGGAAGATATATATTTTAACAGATGTTCCTAAATTTGGACATGACTTTGTACAAACTAGTCTCAACAATGAAGCTGGTGAAAGCTAAAATTTACATTAGATGTGTTATCCTCAAGCTGTAATAAGTCCTTATAATGAGGGAGTAGTTTCACTTCTGTTGCTGAGACAAATACCTTAACAAAAAGCAATGTAGGAGAGGAAAGGCTTTTCCGCTTTACAGTTCTATGTTATAGTCTTTCATTTCAGAAACTCATATTCACAATCAAGAACAACAAAAAAAATGTATGGATCTTTTCACATATTGTTCTGGGACCTTCTGCCTAGGGAATAATGCTGCCCACAATGGTCTGGGCCATCTTGTATCAATTAACACTCAAGACAATCCCCCACAGGCATTCGCATGGGCTAATTTGATCTAGATAAATTTTCATGTAGACTTTCTTCCTAAATTTGCTAGTTGCAATAACAACCAAACAAGCCATGCAAGCTATTGAAATGGGGCTGGGAGAGGGGTTAGTGGGGCAGGAAGTGGATCTAGGACACATATCTAACGCTGTTTTAGTGGTTCGCACCTAAGGCAGGAGGAGCATGAGTTTGAAGGCAATATGGTACACAAGCTTAGCTTCAGGTATGGGAATGTTTCAAAGAGAGGCTCTGTTTGGAAGGAAAAGGGAAGAGAGAAAAGAAGGAATGGAAGGAGGAAGGGGGAAATGAAGAAGGGGAAAGGAGAAGCAAGAGAGGCAAGAGAAGGAAGAAGGGAAAAGAAAGATGGATCCATTTCTGAGTGTATAACTAGTGGTTAAAACATTGTTTTTAGATGTTAAAACTTTGTTTGTCCTAAAGGTAATAATTAGCAAAATACCTGTCTTAACAGCTAGGTTGAGAGACAATTGACATGCTATAATATTTTCTATGATCTGGCATTACATACTCATAAGCCTACAGGGGAACTTTTCATAACATTAACGGAGAAGCGTGTACTTAGGGAGCCAGAGGGGACCCATGAGATCATAAATTATCAGCAAAACTGGTAGTAACCAAGCGCTGGAGGCAACCCTGTGGCCAGGCTCTTCAGATCAGCTGCTGCAGAGTACACAGCTGGGATGTCTAACCTGGAATTCTAGTATCTCCAAAGAATCGGGGGTGGGGAGCAATCATTTAGATTGTTCTCTCAGGTTAGTCAGTAAATCTAAGAAAGAACTGGCACTATGTGTACGACAAACACCCGTGCAGTAATTTTACTTGAGGGAAAAAGGCAATGACATCCTCAAAAGCGTTTTTGCAATAGCTAAGGTTCAAAAGAATTCAAGAGGGCGAGCGAGTCCACTCGAGCAGGACTGGACTCTTTCCCAATGCTCCAGGGCCCCCGTGGTATGGCAGAATAGACAAGGAGGGAACATCACTCACTCAGATTCTCCAGCAAATGCTTGCAGTCATCAGTGGCAACATCGTGTACGGTCCGATTGCACTTGTCTCTCCTTTCCGGCTCCAGCCCTCCGTGCCTACACAGGATTTCTAGGCAGTTCTGTAAAGACGAAAGTACTATGATTATATCCATGTCCAAGTCAATCATCTTGAGTGCAAAACCCAAGGGAGAAACCCACTTGCCTTTTTAGGAATTCATAGCCACACATCCCTATAGTACCTGTACTTTGGAGGTAAAAGCAGAATTAAGAGTTTGAGAGCTGTCTGGGATCCTGACACACACAGACACACACAGACACACACACACACACACACACATACACACACACACACACACACACACACACACACCGTACAATGTGCTACAAAACAAAGCATGAATTCATGGCTAGAAATCTTATTTCGATTCCAGCAACTCACATAAAATCTCAAATGTATCTAAAAAAAAAAAAATCTAGACATGCAAAGCAAAGAATACCTCATTTGCATAATTGTCCAGATGCTGGGGATGGGATTTAGGGCCTTGATCTTGCTGGGCAACTCTAGCCCAAGGAGTGCTTCATTTCAATTTGGTGATGTAAATGAAAACTTTTGGGTTAAGAAGTAAAAGTTGTCTTGGGGAGTAAAATGAAGAATGATATATCTTCACTAGACCGAATCTTCCAATTGGCAAAGCAAAACAGAGAGATGTTTGCTTCAGTCAGCTGTTTTTATGGTCTTCTGATAATGTATTAATTTTTTTTACAAGAATAATAAGACAACCAAATAGGGCAGAAACAAGTTAATAGAAAGCACTAGAAGCCAAATAAGGAATGTGCTTCCTAATATCCACTCCCGCCCAAAGACAGGCAGACAGAAAAGTACACAAAAAACAATACACACACACACACACACACACACACACACACACAAATGTATCTGTATATTTGAGTTACTCAAACTGAAATATCTGTACCTGTGAAATATTCCCTTGCCTGTCCTCTCTCTGTAGGATGGAACATGGGGCTTTGCAGGCACCACCAAGCGCCTTTCTTCCCCAGCTCTTGTTTTTTTGTTTTGTTTTGTTTTTGTTAAATTAGATATTTTCTTTAATTACATTTCGAATGTTATCCCCTTTCCTGGATTCCCCTCGGAAAACCCCCTATCCCCTCTCCCTTCGTGCCCACACACTTACTCCTGCTTCCTGGCCCTGGCATTCCCCTACACTGGAGCATCAAGCTTCACAGGACCAAGGACCTCTCCTCCCACTGATGCCTGACTAGGCCATCCTCTGCTACATAAACAGCTAGAGCCATGAGTCCCACCATGTGTACTCTTTGGTTTGTGGTTTAGTCCCTGGGAGCTCTGAGGATACTAGTTAGTTCATATTGTTCTTCCTCCTATGGGGCTGCAGACCCCTTCAGCTCCTTGGGTCCTTTCTCTAGATCCTTCATTGGGGACCCTGTGCTCAGTCCAATGGTTGGCTGACAGCATCCACATCTGTATTTGTCAGGAACTGGTAGAGCCTCTCAGGAGACAGCTATAACAGGCTCCTGTCAGCAAGCCCATGTTGGCATCCACAATAGTGTCTGGGTTTGGTGGCTATATATAGAATGGATCCCCAGGTGGGGCACTTTCGGGATGGTCATTCATTCAGTCTCTGCTCCATACTTTGTCTCTGTAACTCCTTCCATGGGTATTTTGTTCCCCCTTCTAGGAAGAAGTATCCACACTTTGGTCTTCCTTCTTCTTGAGATTCATGTGCTTTGTGAATTGTATCTGGGATATTTCTGAGCTAATATCCACTTATCAATGACTGCATACTATGTATATTCTTTTGTGATTGGGTTACCTCACTCTGGATGATATTGTCTAGTTCCATCCATCTGCCTACACATTTCATAAATCCATTGTTTTGAGTAGCTGAGTAGTACTCCATTGTGTAAAGGTACCACATTTTCTGTATCCATTCCTCTGTGGAGGGACATCTGGGTTGTTTCCAGATTCTGGCTATTATAAATAAGGCTGCTATGAACATAGTGGAGAAGGTGCCCTTATTACATGTTGGAGCATCTTCTGGGTATATGTCCAGAAGTGGTATTGCTGGGTCTTCAGGTAGTACTAAGATAAATTTTCTTAGGAATCACCAAACTGATTTCCAGAGTGGTTGTACCAGCTTGCAATCCCACCAGCAATGGAGGAATGTTCCCCTTTCTCCATATCCTCGCCAGCATCTGCTGTCACCTGAGTTTTTGATCTTAGCCATTCTGACTGGTGTAAGGTTAAATCTAAGAGTTGTTTGATTTGCATTTCCCTGATGACTAAGGATACTGAACAATCCTTTAGGTGCTTCTCAGCCATTCAGTATTCCTCAGTTGAGAATTCTTCATTTAGCTCTGTACCCCATTTTTAATAGGGTTATTTGGTTCTCTGGAGTCTAGGGTTCTTTGCATACATTAGATATTAGCCCTCCATCAGATATAGGATTGGTAAAGATCTTTTCCCAATCTGTTGGTTGACTTTTTGTCCTATTGACAGTGTCCTTTGCCCTACAGAAGCTTTGCAATTTTATGAGGTCCCATTTGTCAATTCTTGATCTTAGAGCATAAGCTATTGGTGTTCTGTTCAGGAAATTTTCCCTTGTGCCCATGTGCTCGAGGCTCTTCCCTACTTTCTCCTCTATAAGTTTCTCTTTAAAAATTACAGGAGAACCCAGCCCTTGGCTTGTAAAGACTGCCAGGCAGCTATCCAGGCACCCTGCAGCGCCGCCAATCAGATATTCTGCAAAGCCTTTGCTACTGTTGATGTAGAACTTCACTTTTTTTGTTTTGTAAAAACGTTTCCCTTCTTATAGAATAGTCTCCTTACAGTACAATATTCTTATGAAAAAGCACACCACTATTTATCATGGAAGCATGGCTGCAACGTGAATCTAATTTGAAAGGAAGATTTTGCCTGCTTGATGCTCCTATTTGACCTTTAACCGAATTCCCACCTCCAGAACTATTTTCCGATTTTTAACAGTAGTGATTGCTCCAGCTTGTTTTTGAACTTTGCATAAATGGACACACACGGCAGGGACACTTACATTTAGCTTCTTTCATTCAGTATAACTTCTAACATTCACCCTTGTATTATTATTCATATTATTGAATTTTACTTAAAAAAAAAAAAACAGTATTTAGTGTGGGATTCCTGGACATAAACACGCCTCAAATTACTCATTCACTCTCTGTCAATGTACAATTGGGTTCTGCTATGAACTTTCCAGGGTATGTCTGTCCTGTGCTGCACCGAGGCCAGTCTAGTCCATAGCACCAGTGTGCTGTAGAGCAGGCCATGACTTGGTGCTGTGTTAGGACGCACTGAAAGCACTTCCCACATTGGCTGTACCAGTCACATTCCCAGGAGGATGTGTGGGCTCTGTACGTACTACCTCCAAAACTTACTTTTAAATACAACAGTGAGTTCACCAATGCAGGAGATCTCTAGGAACTAGGAAACATAGCAAAGATGAAGGTGGAGCTATCAATTAAAATGAAACAGGACCAGAGGACTCGCTGATCTGAAGGCAGAGGTGATACAGAGGGCCCTTTTGGGTGTTAACAGGATGCAAAACTATACCTACGAACTGAAGCACTCTGTCAGGGGACCCCTAAATGAAGAAGTTCTGCTTACTTTTAAAGAAACATACTAGGACATTTGGTTTTCCCTGCTGTCAAGTTTTGCTCAGATTGGAAGGGTTATACTTTCAAGAATAGCTTTCATGCATCAGACTTAGAAAATCCCTAAGCTAAGGTGTTACCTTAATGCAATGTCTATTTTATAAACTACTGTTACCAAGTTGGTATTTCTAAAACTGCCATAAAGCCAGTAAGTGAAGAAGATAGCCAATAAGAAGCCTGGACAATACGAACTGAGATAGTCCTCAAACAGTCATCAATAGACTACAACAGGGAAACTAAACTTTGGAAATCCCAGGATAGCAATAGGTTTTGAAAGTGCCACAATCATTCCACAAACTAATACTTGTGGCAAAAGATAGTAAAACTGAAGCAGGCTTAGATTCAAATCATGTTAATGGATATGATCATATTTACAAAGACAGAATGGTTTTTATAACATTTCTATTTCTTTCTCTGGGTTTCAAAAATGTCGCCCATAGGACTGTCATGTGGCTTAAACAAAAACAGCATAGAGTTCTTTGATGCTTGCAATGAACTAAGCATCCAGTGTTTATTAGCAGCTGTAATTTACTATAATCAACGTAGTCATTGCCAGTTATAAGACATCCCCAATAATTAGGTTAGCTGGTAGGTTATCAGTGCACACAGCAAATACTAGTCTAAAAATGATTTAGGTGATGTCGCTAAATTATCTTTTAAAAACGAAAGAGAGCTATAACACAGATGTGCAAGTCTCTCAAACTAAGATTCTTTGAGGCCTGCCTTCAGAGTGGATTGCTTCTAGTTGTTCTTACTGGCAGGTAGAGCAGTGGGATTTCGTATGTTATGTGCCGCATTCTTCTTGAAGGACGTATGCAAGTTGTGCCCACGAGGGTGATGGCCTCTAGATACTGCTGCAGGCCTAATTCCACAGTCCTTTGCAGACCTCCTGGAGAATACAAACCTAGATGAACCCTTGGGCCCAGCACGTCCTTCCCAAGAGCTACGTAACATTTGAATGGATGCTAAAGTCCAGGCACAGTTCCTGACACTGCAGGGATAATCACGAATCATGTAATTGTAGGGATATGTTGTGAGAAATGTGTTACTAGGTCATTCACACTACGGGAGCATCACAGACTGACCTTCCACATACTGAAACGGCTGAGTGTCCCAAGGCAATATAATCTTATGGGACCATCATTAGGTATGCTGTGTGCCAGTGAGTGAAATATGTATGTGTTGCAGGATTGACATAATCTTAGTTTAATACACATAGGTAAGGTGCTACACTAGGCCCTATCTTAAGGTGGTGGGTTCTGAGGATAAATAAGGTAGCAGTTCAATGTCTCATGGAGAAGTAAAAATTACCATGAAGAGTTTGATATGGTTCTGGGAGATAGCTTAACAGTCAAGCTCCTGCCTAGCAAGTATGAAGACCTAAATTTAGATCGCCAAGGCTCACTTACAGCTGGAGAAGGTAGGACAATTCCCATTATGTCTATAGCAAGAAGGGAGGCAGAGGCGGAACAATCACTAGAATCTCAAACTGGTGAAGGCACTGATAAATAAGAGTATCTCTCAGAAGGTAAAAGGCTAGAACCACCACTTGAGATTGTCCTTTGATAGCTACATGCATGTACTTACACTCACACACATGAACACACATAGACGCACAATGCATATATATATATATATATATATGCATTATATATATATATATATATATATATATATATATATATACAAAGATTTCTTTTATGTTACTTATGGGGAAATATGAAGAAGAAATGGCTGGGTATGTTATATCACTGTAACAAATGCCCAACATAAACTCTTTTTTTTTTTTTTTTTCCGAGACAAGGTAGCATCCGTGTAGCCTTGGCTGTCCTGGAACTCACTCTGTAGACCAGGCTGGCCTCGAACTCAGAAATCCTTCTGCCTCTGCCTCCCAAGTGCTGGGATTAAAGGCGTGTGCCACCACCGCCCAGCTCCAACATAAACTCTTAAAAAGACAAAGGTTGTTTGAAGTTAGTTCCAGGGATTCCCATTCTTAGTCAGTTGCTTGTGTTGCTGTGGGCTTTTGGTTAGGTGACACATAATGGCAGAGACATGAGGGAGGGCAAAGCTGAGAACCTTATGTTGACTAGGAAACAAAGGAAAGAAACAGATAGGGCTAAGTTCTCAATATTCCTTTTCAAATAATGACCCTATATGACCAGAAGACCCCTAGCCAGGTCCTACTCCTTGAAAGCCTTCCACTGCCTTTGGAAACAGTCATTTAAATCACAGCAAGGGAGCTACAGATGTGACAGCAGGACACTTTTACCTTACAGAAAAATAGGAAGAAAGAAGATGAAAAAAAGAAAATCTACCTTTCCCTCATCCTGGTACCCACCTATGGTAACAGTTTCCGGAAGTGAGCCTGAACAGGCAGCATGTGCTACCCAAGTCCAGATGGATGGCATTTAAACTGAAATCCTGCTAGGCAGTGGTGGCACACGCCTTTAATCCCAGCACTTGGGAGGTAGAGGCAGGCGGATTTCTGAGTTCGAGGCCAGCCTGGTCTACAGAGTGAGATCCAGGACAGCCAGGGTTATAGAGAGAAACCCTGTCTCGAAAATGAATAAATAAATAAATAAATAAATAAATAAATAAATAAATAGGCTTTATTTTCACTCATATTCCAGTTGGTCAGAATGTAGCCTTCACTGCTGACCATGAGCCCCAGAGCATAATGTAGGGATTCACCGTCACAGAGAAAAAAAAACTGAAGAGCCAGTGAGGGATGATGATACCTCCAATTACAGATCTTTAAGGAGAGCTCAGATGCAAGGCAACAGTTCCAAGGAGGTAAAGAACAACCTCACAGTTTGAAGTGGACAAGATAAAAATCAAATTCAAGGCAAAGAGATAGAATTTGTCATTAGTCAGAGGGAGAGAGCCCCCCTGCCCCTAAAGTTTACAAGTGCACAGAACCCTGCTAAGTGCTGAGAACAGCCTTTGGTTGTGGGAGTGCCCACTGCTTTACGGATGGGGGAAGCAGAAGCTATTAAGATAAACACACTGGCATAGGCAAGTAGGTAGAAGTAGGTGTGAATTGGTTGAAACAGAACTGTCAGAGGGCAGTTGCAAAGCTGTGCGCTCAGCAGCATGGGTAATCTTGGGTAGATGTGGGCTGTGTGCCAGAAGGAAAATGTTATGATCCGCTCTGTTGTAAACACTAATGGATGCATGGGAAAGATCTACTGGCAAGGAAGAGAGTGAGGAAACAGACCAGTTATAAAAGGACACCTTGTCTACTTGGGAAACTACTAGTCTCTGCTAGGGGCAGTACATACAAAGACGAAAGCATTGCTTACAGAAGAGAAAGAAGGGGAGAGAGATGCATGCGAACAATTACAGTAAAGTACAAACTATGTAAGGCAAGTATTAAGAGAGGCCTTGGCAATACCCTTATCTTAAGCTGGAGACTCCAACCAAGATATTTTCTAGCAACAGGGTCAGAACGTGTGGAGAAGCCATTTGAGTCTATGGGAACAGTAGATTCAAAGCCAGAGAGTGGTCAGTCAGTCCTGAAGGACCAGGAAAGATGACAGAGTGCGTGCACTTGTTTGAGGTCAGTGACAACTGGAAGAGCCTACGACAAGGGTGACAGAGCTGTATAAGGATATGAGATAGGTCAAGTTACATCACCACCTAGCTGTCAGATAGGTCCCATCCATGGCTGCATAAAGAAAATGGAGCCTGCAACAGAGTACAGAGTACAGGATGCACGCAAAGAGCAGATGAGAAGCCACAAGGCTGGGATGCATGCAGCAAACGAGGGAGCAAATAACCAAAGCTGACTTACTCGGACATAAAATCTAGAGTTGTGTTGCTCATTTGTGAACTCCTATAGTAAGGAATTCGAATAGGTTAAAGACAGAAGCCTAGCGTTTCCTTCAGTTCAGGAAAAACGAAGGGATGAGCAGACAGAGTTGCAACCATGTTGAACATTTTGGTGAAGCAGAAGCAAATGTGGTCATCAAGGGGGCTGTCAGGTACCTCTCTCAGCTGAGATGGTCGAAGAGTAAAAGCCTGCAGTGGATAGTTCCATGGGGACAAGCAGAAGAAACAAGAGCACACTGGGCAAAGGAGATGTTCGGTCCGATAGGTACAGAGAGGCCCTGAGAACTCAGAATAACCTTCTTTGACCCTCTCAGAGACTATTCAGTAGACATAAAGACAAGATTCTGGGATCCTGAGAGGCTGTATTTGTGAGATGCCAAAGAAGGAAGTACAGAATGTCAGGGGAAAAGGAGGTGAAAGTCAGACAGGTGACAGTTGTGGGAGGAAGTCACCATAGGTCCATGTTTGGCTGAGGGGTTGACCCTAGTTATGGTTTTGTCCCCATTGTGTTTCTGCCCATCAAGTACTGCTGCTCCAAATATGTAAGCATTCATTCAACCTTCACCTAACGTTCTGGAGTGCATATTTAAGGAAATCCTTCCCTTTGTTTGCATGTAGTATGGCACTTTTTTTTTTTTTCACTAAAACTTTAGTAGAAAAGAAAATGATCACAGACTATAGAGCACAAAGAGGTTTCAGGGCTGGAGAGCTGACTCAGTACTAGGAGCTCTTACTGCTCTTGCAGAGGACCTGTGTTCAGATCCCTGCACCCATGTTTGGCAGCTCCAATCAGCCTGAAACTCCAGTTCTAAGCAGACCTAAAGCCTCTGGCCTCCATGAGCATCTTCCTACATATAGATACACTCATGGACACATAATTAAAATAATAGACTTTGCTGGGCAGTGGTGAAGCATGCCTTTGATCCCAGCACTTGGGATGCAGAGGCAGGCTGATTTCTGAGTTCGAGGCCAGCCTGGTCTACAGAGTGAGTTCCAGGACAGCCAGGTCTATTCAGAGAAACCCTGTCTTGAAACAAACAAAACAAAACAAAACAAAACAAAACAAAATAGATTTCTATTTATCTTAAATGACATATGGTTCTCTAGATTTGGTGCCTTCTAGATTCCTTGTCTGGCTTTCTCCTCTTCAAGACTGTTATACAATTCCATGCAGTAAGGAAAAACTTTAGTGATTTCTAGTTATCTTTGCAGCCAAGACCTAAGTGGGAAGAATACAAATCTTGAGTACCATACAACCTTTGTGCACCTTTGTTCTACCTCATCCGTGCCATGTGAAAACAGAAGTGGTTGCTACAAGGTAAGAGAAAATGTTTGATACTCCTAGGGCTAAAAGCCTGACAAAGCCCCAGACAATCCTATCACAGTGAAATACGTTAAAGATGGCAACAGGAAAGCCATAGAATGTCCAGAGGATTGACTGAAAATGATTGTAAGGATTCTGGAAAGAAAACTCTACAGGAAGGGTGCAGAAGGCAGACATGAGTAAGTAAGTTTGGGACTAGTTACTGCAGAAAGCACAGTTGAAGCTAAAATCCAGATGAGCTTGTTAAAAACAAAACAAAAATCAGGAGAAGGCCCACCAGAACAGATGCTGCAAATTGCTAGAGTAGCCAGAGGAGAAAGGAGCATGGGGCAGGATTAGAAGCCCTGGGAAAGGGATTATATTGGATACTAATATAATATTAAATATATATAGTTTAAATATATATATAGTTTAATACTAATATTAAACTAGGCTGAGGAACCACAGGAGGAGGAGGGATAGGTAGTCACCAACTTGGTGACAGATAAGGTAGAAATCTGACCTACCCACAGCAAGACAGTCACACAATCTCCCAACAGAAAATACTCTGGGAAACTGGCCATGGTGGCTCATGTATGTAACCCTGGCATATGAGAGCCTAGGACTGCAGACTGCTGTGAGTTAGTTGATGGCTAGGCCGGGGTACACAGGCAATTCTAGACCACAGTTCTGGCTACACAGGCAATTCCAGACCACAGTTCTGGCTACACAGGCAGGTCTATTGTAGAGACCTCTATATCTCAAACAAACCAACAAAGAAAACAAAAGGCATAAAAAGTGAAAAAGACAGATAAATAGATAAATGAATAAAGAAGATTTGTCTAGGAACATAAGCTTTTCTCAGTGACAGAGGAGTTCAGCCCCAATCTTCTCAGTTCTTCGGCAGGACCTTGACTTCTCAAAGTTCTCACAACAAAAGAGAGAGTTTCGCTCAGAAGTCCTCTGATCTGCTTCCAGGAAACAAAGAAGGGCTTATGCCTGGTTCAACCTTCTCTCTAGCAGCTGTTGTTAGACAGTAATAGCTTTCTGAGCAAACCACAGGAAAACCAACCAGAACTGCAAGGAAGCAAACACTGATGTAGGAACTGAATTCTCCATGAGCCGTTTTTAAGAAATTAATTCTACCATTTCCCAATACTTCATTTCTTCATGTACAATGCACAGGGAGGGGTGAGAATGAGGGACCTCTGTTGCTTCAGGCTCTAAAAATCCCACAATTCTCCATTAAAATGTGAGCAGTTTCATGATGACATTTTCATACATCCTTTTGTTGTTGATCTTCAGTCCTCTTCCCCATTTTTTTTTTCCTTTTAAGCCTTCTCTATTTCTGAAGTCCCCCTCTCCCCTCTCATTCTAGCTTGCTTTCCTGTTGATATGATAAAACACCATGGCAAAAAAAAAAAAAAAAAAAA
>JADRCC010402121.1:0-12834 GCA_019843855.1 Hylomyscus alleni
CTTAATTCCATGACCTGTCACAAGTTTTATTGATCTTAGTCATTCTGTTATATTTAAGGTTTAAAGTACATCTTGATCATATAGTATACTCATTTCAGCAATTAATACAATTATATGAAATATATATAGCCTAAGAAGAAAATATAGGATGAAAATATCTTCCATTTGAATCGCTTTCTCATTGGCTTTCATAAATTTAAAAACAGTTCCTAAATGGCACAATGACTTAAGTATCAGTCAACAAAAGGAAAACTTAATGAAAAGGATATATAGTGCTCTGTGACCTGTTGCTTATTGCAAGCCATGTAGTACATTCTTTGTTAGAGAAGGGATTTGTATTTGGCTTACACAGCATCCTGAGATAGAACTAAGTGAAGGACCAACAGCCAACTGTAGGTGATGATGCCACTTTTGAAATGAAGGTGCCTTATTCTGGCGAACCTGCAGACCCACTTATAGTTTAAGGCTTAATACCAACGACAGAAAGATGCAAACAGCTCTAATGCTTGCTCATTCTGACATTGAAGGTTAAATAATAGTAGGAGACAACAGACAAAGAATAGGGATGATAGTTTCCAGAAGGTTCTATTCCATGTGCTAACGTATCCACTGGTAGCACAAATACAAATTTTCAAAAACATTATTGATTTTTATCTCAAATCTTTCCTATAAAAACAGTGGATCTTTCCAAAAGTGTGGAACAAAAGTTCATGTTGCACTGAGTCTTATGCAGGGCTTTGCCTCTGTAATTTTCCCAGATCTATTATGTTAGAAACTTATGGCATTTCTTGTTATTTTTCATATGTCATGGAGGCCTTAGATAAGATACAGATCTAAAGATCACAAACTCATTTTGAAGAGATGATAAAATAAAAGTAAAGATAAATAACTGGATGGGAATAATTATATTTAAGCCTTAGTAATTAATTATAGACAATGCTATGGTTAGAGGCTAAGCGTTTGATTTAATTTACATAAGAGATGCTCTGATGCATCTGTAGGGTGGCTTAGTGGTTAAGAGCACTGATTTATTTTCAGAGGCCCAAAGTTTGATTCCCAGCACCCACATGATGGCTTACAATCACCTATATATTCAGTTTCAGGGAAATGTGTGCCTTTTTCTCTCCAATAGGACACCAGGTATGCATGTGATACACAAGCATATTTGCACAAAAAACATATATGCACACAAAACATCTGTACATAAAATTAAAATAAATTATAAAAAACAGGCTATAATATGGCTATCATATTTCTGTTTTGTATTGATTATTTTGAAGATTTCATTTAAAGTTCAGTTATAAATTGAATTGCTGTATTTTATACTGAATTAGGAAAATAAGTATTTCATTTTAATACTTGTTATTTTGAAAATTTTCCTTTGTAATCCTATCATAATTAAGCATTCATCTGGATGTGAAGAGAATATTCTATCTTGCTTATTCTTAAGTGCTTTCAAGTACTTATGTATTTATGGAGTATCTACTGTGCACTCAGTGCTAGAAAAATATATGGCACCTTATAATTCTTTTTAATTCATCTCAACAGAAAATAAGTTACTAATTTAAATGTGGGAATAGTCTAATCAATTTACAAGTCAAAATGAAAGAAAATGCTAAGTTTTTAAAAATTACTTATTTGGTAATATTTATAGATTAACATTAAAATATATGTAAAAACATGTTACATAATGAAATTTAGAACTTGAATAGTAGATTAAACTAATTAACTGTGACATTGTTTTTATCAATTCTGACAGAGATTAACTAGCAGAAACTACTTGTAAAGTCATAGATAATAAAGAACCAATTATCCACCAGAGAAAGGTTAGTTAGTAAGGGCCCAGATACAAATCAAAATGCTCTATTTTTGTTTTTAGGTTTAAACGATATAATTTTGAATTTTTTTTACATGCTGAGGGTCTGCAAAGCAAATAGTGGGAAGATCATCTGCTAATATCTTGACTGCATGGTTACTCCCAGTCTAGCAAGCTTCCTCAATGTTTTGTTCTGGAAATGTTACTGGATCTTTCTGAGCTTCTGAGACTGTTTCATTCTGTAAAAACAGAAACACAACATCAACCCTTAAAACCATGACAGTGTGGATCTGTGATAGTACGTTTTCATTGTCCACTTATTCCACCTAGGAAGAGTGTCTCAATGACAGATGTCTGCAATAGCTGCATCTGAGGGCATATCTGCAGGGGGTTATCTTGATTACACTAATTAGCATGGACTGATCCACCTAATTCCAGGAACTTTGTTAACAGTGGAGATGGTGAGCTGACTGGTAAGCAGGAGTGCTTCATTTCTCTCTTGTTTTGACTATGGCTACTATGTGACCCAATGCGCCAGTGCCTCTCACCTTGACTTCCATGTGATGTGATAGACTATCACATGGAATTGTACCCTAAAATAATCCATTTATCAACCAAATTGCTTTACTCTAAGGCATGTATAACAGCAAAAGAAATTAGAACAATGCTCAAATTCATTTGATAGCAGAATTGAAGCTAATCAAATAAGAAGTGGTTTATGGTCTTTATTGATCTCCATGAACCCAGTGATAGTTCTAGCTAGATTTTGATATTTACAGTGGGTATAGTTGGATATCATACTATTCCTGCTTAATAATATTAATTATATATTGATTTATATAATTATGTGTTTATTTATATAAATTTATATATTTTGACAAAATAAATAACAATTTATCATATAATTAATATTTGATAAATCCCATTTAATGGGATTTCAGTACAAATCCACAAAAGGTTTGGTCTTAGCATTTGGTACATTGATTATAAATTATAGATGTAAGCATTTATAATTCATGCAAGTTATAAATTTATATGAATGCCAAGGGCTGGAAATAGATAAGGCAGTTCTGCAGATGAAGAAACAGTACAGCCTAGCAAATAAAATATTAGAATATGAAGCTTGTCTGCAGGGCTACTCCCAATCTATGATGCTTGCTCAATGTTTGGTCCTGGAAATGTTACTGGACCCTTTCTGTATCTCGGTTTCCTCATCTCCACATTAAAAATAAAAGGCTTACCCTACAAGGTGGTTCTGAGCACACATAAGTTAGTATGTTTCAGAAGCATCAGGATAAAACTTGGGACAAGTTAGATTCACAACTGTTAATTAAAAGAATAGTTTGGGTTGTTATGGGATAATTGTTTCTCGTACCACATTTTATCCAGATATATGGTATAGCTTGAGTGATTCAGTCCCTCTGAAGACTCAAGTGGTAAATAGCCCATTGAAGAAATGTTCAAAAAGACTTTGGGGAAGTGACTGGATCATAAAGGTTATGATAATCAGTCTCCACCCATTTGGTGGCATTAGAGTGCAGTGGTAGATACTATTTGGATGAACTAGGCGTTGAAGATTTGTTCTTGAGGGGATATGCTTTATCTCTAATGCCAGGATGTTTCCCTCTCTACCTCCTGCATGCAGTGAGGTGAGCAATATTTCTGTGCCATCGCCTGTCACCATGATCTGCCTTACCCCTTTCCAAAAGCAATGGAGCCAGCAGTCAATGTGGATGAACAATGCTGAAACTGTGAGCCCAGAAGAAACCTACGCCGCCATTGCTTTTCTTCTGCGTTCTGTCAGTGTGCTGCAAAGTGAGCTGTAGAATACAGTACAGCTGTAGGGGAAGGGGCAAACCTACTCTGTCATTGCTTTTCCTCTGCGTTCTGTCAGTGTGCTGCAAAGTGAGCTGTAGAATACGGTACAGCTATAGGGGAAAGGGCAAATTCACCAAAGGAAGGAGACAGTCTGAAAAGACTCATGCTTGGGTAGAATTCGGTGTGATTTGTGAACAAAAACAGATCTCTGAAGGGGAAAATATTACTAAATAAGGGTAACTGAACAGTAGCCAGAGGTAAGGCAGAATGACAACTGGGCTTCTACTTAAAGTGTAAACGAACATGGAGAACAGAAGCTAAATGTAAAACTCTTAGAAGAGAATATAAGTACATGCGTTCTTGACTGATACAAAATGTTTTATATTAAAATAAATAAATAAATAAATAAAATAAATCTTGAAAAAGCTATTATTAAAATTGGTAATTTCAATCTCTTCTGCCAATAATGGAATCCAGCCACTTTATTAAACCTTCTTAAGATGGCTAATCTTTCTCCTTCCATATAGTTTTAGGTCTTATTTTTTTTTTTTAGATATTTTCTTTATTTACATGTCATATGATTTCTCCTTTCCCAGTTTCACCTCCAAAAAACAAACAAATGAACAAACAGAAAAAACAAGAACAAACCCCTGTTTCCGCCCTCCTCCCCATGCCTGCCACCCCACCCTCTCCCACTTATAGGCCCTGTCATTCCCCTACACTGAGGCACAGAACCTTCACAGGGCCAAGGGTCTCTCCACTCATTGATGACTGACTTTGCAATCTTCTACTATACACATGCTGCCAGAACAATCAGTCCCACCATGTATAGTCCTTGGTTGGTCTTATTTTTGTGCAGACAATATTGACCAGAATATTTTGAATTTCTTGAGTTTCACATTACCACTTTTGAAACAGTTCATTAGTGTTACTGTTTTCAAACCAGAAAAACAAGAATGCAAAAAATTCAAAAATCTTAATCTCCTATTAAGGATAAATATAATGACATTCAAAAAACATGATACACTATAGCTGTGTATCTTAGAGCATCCAGCCTTTTGGTACTAAAACTTCCAATTCTTAGACTTTGTCCATGCATTTTAAGAACCAAACCACAATTGAATATTGTGCTTTCAGCATATTCTTTTAATATTAACATTTTAACAAAAGTATGTATCAGTTTATTGACCACTCTAAACCAGTCCATTGTCCTCTCTTATAAAATGTAATGTTATTATCGTGGAGTTTTAATGCATGTGTTTATCTTTGATTGTGTCTTTCATTTCATTTGTTAGGTCTCAAGCCCTACAAGCTCTTATTAACTTTACTGCTGACCCCTGTGCTCTATTCTTCAGATCATCCCTCATCCTGTGCTTCACTGCACCCTACTTTTACTCCCTGTATGCCAATTCATTGTGGGTCTTTGTAGTAATCACTGACTACTGCAAATGGAGCTTTGATGATGAGGATTCAGAGATATATAAATCTAGATGATAAGCACCTAAGGACTATTTTAGTACTATGTCTCTTTAGCCATTTATAATCCATTCTCACATATGTCCTATGAGTTTGGGCTTGGTTCATAGTACCAGGCACTGTATTCAATATGAAAATGTTTGGTTTTTCCCCATGATGCTCCTGCCACTATTGCACCAGTTGGCAATTTTTGATAGTCAGGGTTTCTATTCCTGCATAAACACCATGACCAAGAAGCAAGTTGGAGAGGAAAGGATTTATTCAGCTTACACTTGCACATTGCTGTTCATAACCAAAGAAAGTCAGGACTGGAACTCAAGCAGGAGCTGATACAGGGGACACGGAGGGGTGTTACTTGCTGGCTTGCTTTCCCTGGCTTGCTCAGCTTGGTTTCTTATGGAAACCAAGACTACCAGCCCAGGGATGTCACCACCCACAATTGGTCCTCCCACTCTTGATCACTAATTGAGAAAATGCCTTACAGCTGGATCTCATGGAGGCATTTCCTCAAGGAAGACTCCTTTCTCTGTGATAACTCTAACTTGTGTCAAAACCAGCTGGCACAGTGACTATTCTAGCTTGTAGAATTCAGAAGTGGATAAAGTTGTTGATTACTTTTTAATCCTGGTATCATGTGGATCTTCACCCACTATGAAGGCTTCTGACCCAAGTCAGAATGCCTAATATTAAAAAAAAAATCCAATAATCCTGAGGTACATGTAAGGAAAGGGAAACATTTATTCCCTGTTGGTTAGAGTGAAAACTGGTATAACCATTATCAAAATTAGAGTAGAAGGTCTTAGAAAAACTAGAAATAGATCTATTATTTGATCAAACTATATTACTGCTGAGTATCTCCCTAAAGAACTTTTACCTTAATACAGAGATATTTGCTCATCTATGTTTATTGCTGCTTTATACATAATAGCCAGGATATAGAAATAGCTTAAATGTCCATCAGCTGGTAAATGAGTAATGGGACTATGTTACATGTAAACAACCAGATATTCAGATGTAAATAGAAATGAAATTATTCAACTCACTGGTAAATGAATGGAGCTATAAATAACCATTCTGAATGATGTAATTAACTATAAAGACCTTTCAAAAAGCCAAATGGAAGTGTACTTTTGTAGATGTTTTCTAAAGTGTACACATATACACTTATTAAAGACATTTAAATGAATTGACTCTATAATAGGAGAGCACATTTCTCCTAGACAGTACAGTCTATCAAATAAAAAGACCAATGTAAATTATGATTTACTTCTTTTTGAGTTTTTAGTTAGTGGGATCCCATAGATCCCTAACTATTACAGGCTATTGCTATTGCTCATGAGGCTTGAGTTTACCCTTCAGAACTTGATAATAAGATCCCGTTGCTAAAAATGTCACATACCAAATGTACATGAAGAAATTAAGATGCTACAGATTGGAAAGTTTCATTCCTATGGGTGAGCCTGACTCTTGACTCTACAAATGCAATTTTGGAACCCCTCTTTTAAAAACTTACTTTTCCTTATTATATTATGTTTCTTTTATTTTATTATGCCCAAAGAAACAAACACAATGCTTTTTTTCTTTTTATCATCATAAGGTGAAACATTATGGATTCAAAAGCTTGAGATTTTTAGCTTTCCATGGATGTATCATAAGGGCACTTGCACTCTTTGAGAATAAAAAACTGTCTGCTGTTCTGCACACTACTAAGACAGTTTCAAGAATATTATAATTCCAACCCAAATGTCAGCTTTGAGACAAGGGCACAACTCTGACAAATTTGCTTTTCTAGATCAAACCTCCCACCTCTAAAATGGTCAGCATTATGATATTCATTTCCATGTGTTCTTGGAAATTAAGTAAATAATGAAGTTACAGTCTTCATCTGTATGGTATGATAGTGTTCTCAATGGAAAAAAAAAACCACTATTAATAAATAGTAAATTCGGGGCTGGAGAGAGGCTCAGTGGTTAAGAGCACTGACTGTTCTTCCAAAGGTCCTGAGTTTAAATCCCAGCAACCACATGGTGGCTCACAACCATCTTTAATGAGATCTGATGCCCTCTTCTGGTGTGTCTGAAGAGAGAAAAAACAGTAAATTCGTTTATATAATTAAACCCAGAGTAGATGTGGTATGAAAACTGGTTAGAAAATTAAATCATCCTCATCTTCTTCCTTAACGCCCACATATCAAAGCTAAATGTTGGCATGAGAATTGTCACTTTAATATGATGGGCTCTGAATATAGATGCTGAAAGCCTGCCACTTTCCCCAATGGTAGGCATTATTTTGTAAATTTTAACAAAGAATTCCATAGAAAAAACTACTTGACAGATACTGTAGCTTCCTTACCCTCAGATTTCCAGCTGTGGCCATAAACTGGTTTCATATTAAATGTTCTCCTTCAAAAAGGATCTCAGAATGTCTGCTGTTTGACTGTATTATCAATTTTTTTTTTGCACAATAATTTTTTCTTGTCTTCTTCAGTAGAATTAGAAAGGAGAATGGGATGGAAATGGTAATGACATAGTCAGAAGCACTTCACATTTGTCTATAATCTGTTGCAGGTGTTTGGAATATTCTTTCTGCTCAAAACAGAGTATTTATCTTTTTAAATTTAAACACAGATGTTTGGAGATTTTGTGAACTTCTACGGAGAATCCAAGATATTCCCTAAACAATTATACTCCATACTTTTTGAAAACTTTAATACATTCAGTTCTTTTTTGGTATTAACAATTTTTCTGTAATGAAAAACAGCCATATATTATATATCACTGTATGAGGTTTTAACGTTAAACAAGTCCTTTCAAATTGTATTATTCAGGGTTCTCTAGGGTCACAGTACTTACTGAATGTTTCTTTATATTAAGTGAATTTATTGGAATGTCTTACAGTCCACAGTCCAACTAACCTAGCAATGGGCAGCTATAGATGGGAAGTCCAAGAATCTAGAAGTTGCTCAAATTCCATGAGGCTGGGTGTTTCAGATGGTCTTCTGTGTAAGATGGAATCCTGAAGCAGTAGGTTCCAACAGATGTACTGTTAAGTAAGTGCAAGCAAGTGAAGAAAAGGAAACTTTTCTTCTCCCATTGTCCTTATGTAGCCTCTAGCAGAAGGTATGGTCCAGAGTAAAGATAGATACTACCATGCCCAGACCTAAGCTGTCCTTTATCTGGAACTTGCTCTCTTTCAGGCTGGCCTCGAACTCAGAGATCTCCTGCCTCTGTCTTTAGGGATTAAAAGCAGATATCACCTTGCCTGTGCCAAAGCTTTTTATGGCCTCAAGATCCAGATCAAAAGCTTGTGTCTGCCAGCTTCATGATCTGGATCATAGGTATGCCCTCCTCTTCTAGATTATAGTTCATTCTAGATATAGTAAAGTCAACAACTGTGAATAGCCATTAAAGCTATATTATGTAATTTAAAAGCATATCAATATTAATCTAAAAATTCATTTAATAATATAAAAGCATTACATATAAGATTTTCAGAAGGAACTTATGTAATATAGTAGGCTATCAAAAGAGGGAAAAACTACTTAAGTTAAAACTTAAATAAAGTTACATATGTTTGACATTATTTAAGAGTTTAGAATCTATGAATTTGCTTTGACCTTTTAGAAGTTTAGGTTTTTAAAACACAGCTCACCTATGCTGGTGAGTACAGCAATTAAAAACTAAAGAATTTTCTTTGTCCTAGTGTAATATTCACTTTATTTTTTCCTCATTTATCTTTTTTTAAAAATTATTTATTTTATTTATTTACATTCCAGACAATGCATCCCCTACAGATCTCCCCTCCCACAGATCCTCATCCCATTTCTACTTTAAGAGGGTGTTTCCCTGTCCTGCCCTTACCTCTGGCATCCTCCTTCCCTGGGTCTCAAGTCTCTACAGAATAAAGTGCATCCTCTCCCACTGAGGCTAGACCAGACAGTCCTCTGCTATATATGTGCCAGGAGCCTTGGACCACCCTGTGTATGTTCCCTGGTTGGTGGCTCAGACTCTAGGAGTTTCCAGGGGTCTGGTTGAGTTGAGACTACTGATCTCACTATGGGATCACTTTCTCCTTCAGTTCCTTCAATCTATCCCCTAATTCCTTCATAAGGGTCCCGGAGTTCAGCCCAATGGTAGGGTGTAAGAATCTGCATCTGTGTCAGTCAGCTCCTGGTAAAGCCTCTCAGAGAACAGCCATGGTAAGATCCTATCTCTAAGCACATCATAGCATCAGTAATAGTGTCAGACCTTGATGTGCTCACTCTCCCCATGAGATGGATCACAATTTGGGCCAGTTACTGGACAGCCCTTCTTTCAGTCTCTTCTCCATTTTTGTCCCTGTTGTTCTTTTAAACAGGAACAATTATGGGTCAGAACATTTGACTGTGGTTTGGTAACCTTGTCCCTCTGCTTGAGGCCCCATCTATCTACTGGAGGTGGACTTTTGAGTTTCCTCTCCCCAATGTTGGCTAAGGTCACACCATTGAGTCCTTGGAGTCTCTTACATCCCAGGTCTTTGGGACTTTCTAGATGGGTGCCCCCACCTCGACCCCCAGAAGCTTCATATTTCCATTCATTCTTCTGACCCTCTGGGCTTCTCTCCTGTTTCCTTTATCATGAAAGTAGCACTTACATGTATTTATTTCTTCAGTTATGATCTTCTGTAGGGTAGATCTTGTTTTGGTAATGTATACACACACAGTCAAAAGCCAATAAAATAATAAGAATTCTACAAGAAGTCTTTATTTCAATTTACTTTGCTTTTACAATGGGTCAAATGAGATTGAAAAAGTTTCCTGCCTTTGATCACAAGTTTAACTTTGGTATTGACCAATTTATTCACCTGTGGAATTCTTATTTTTCCATTTGTAGCAAATAAATTTTTGGAGACATTCCTTTGAGACTATGTAAACATTATTTTTCTCAAGGTTTACACTGATAACTTCAGCATACATTGGTGGAGTTTGTGTTAATATTTCTTACTATTGATCAGTTCCTAGCAATTGTTACCTTTCTGACATGACGTGGAGTGAGAAGGCAGAGAACAGTAAGTACAGGACTAGAGCAGAGGCTCAGCATTTAAAAGATCATATGATGCCCTGCAGGAAGACTCACATTCTGTTCCTACAACCTATAACCTCAACTCCAAGGATTCAATGCTCTTTTCTGGTCTCTATATTCATCCATACTCACACATGCACATATATTTAAATAAAGCAAATCTTAAAAAGCACTTTGACCTTAGTATCTCCAGGCTAACCTATTTTTCCTTAAAAAAAAAAGAAATGAAATCTTGAAAAGAGGTTATTTTTTTTAATTGAACTAAAGGTATATATACATACATACATATATATATGTATGTGTACCTGCATGAGTTTGTGTCCATTGCATGCCTACATGAGTCTATTGAGGCTAGAAGATGGCAAATCATTTGATTCCTTGGACCAAGAGCTATAGGTTATAGTGAAGCAGTGTGTGAGTGCTGGGAACCAAATTCGGGTCCTCTGAAAGAGCAGCAATCACTCTTAGCTTCTGAGTCCCCTCTTCAGCCCCTTTATGTTCATCTACAACACCCATTTAATGTTAACCATTCATTATGTGTACACAGTAGAGCTACAAAGTTACAACTTTAAAATATTAAATGGTCAACAACAGTCCTAGTATCCTGTTTCTCAAGAGGCAGAGCATCAGAAGTTCCAATTCATCTTTGGCTACACACTGAGGTAGAAGCCAATCTAGACAGTCTGGAAAAACAAAGCAAACAAAAACATTCCACATTTCCGTGGTGTGTTGTTAAAGCCCATAAAGACCTTGATTATGAGAAAATATCAAACAAATTGAAACCAAGGGATATAAAACCAAATAATTGATGAGTATGATTCAAAAGTGTCAAGGTCATAAAAGGAAGGGTGAGGGCCAAGTCATGTCTGTGGAATCCAAGGTGTGATCCCTGAGCAGAAAGAGGCACATGGAAACAGACAGATAAGCAGATGGGGAAATTTCAATTAACCATCAGGTTAATTCATGGGATGGTATAAACATTAGTTTTCTAGCGTTAATAATTCTACTGTCACTATATTTGATGTTAATAATATAAAAAGCTGAGTGTATAGAGTAAAGGAACTTCATTACATTTTAACAACTTTTGAGTAGATGTAAAGGTCTTGTACAAGGACATGTTTTAAAGTAAGGTTAATAACACTTTGGAATTCTTTAGTCTAGGAGGGAGGTTTGTGATGTGACTTAGGTTCCTATCTTTTTTTCCTCTGGTGTAGAGTGTTTTGTTCACATTATATATCTTCTCACATGGAAAAGAGAACAAGCAATTTTCTAGTATTAAATCCTAGATTAATTTAAAAGAGTAGAAACCTTCCAAAATATACTTGTATTCATCAGCTTATTAATGCACGGATGCTAAGTAGAATTGAACTCCAGAGCAAGAAGCAGATTGAATTCTGTCACTCACTTGAATTGATCTTTAAAAATACTACCAGTAATGTCTGTCTAATTAACATCAGAATTCATATTCAAATTTATTTCAGGTAGGAGCCAGTCATTAGCCATTACATATCAAGCTAACAAGGCAGATTTAGTGCTAAAATACTATTGTTAAGGCAGTCATATTCAGTCCATCATGACCAAACAACCTTAACATCCAATAACTAGAGGGTAAAAATTGTGGGATATTTTCAGGTTCCATTAAATCTCTATATAAATCTGTGGATTAAGATGAAAGAACACATGGAAAGTAAGGCTTTCAGAAAGAAAAGTCGGCAAGATACTTAGCCTGAGGCTTAGAAACTCCTAGAGGAGAATGGGATGCCACCCAGGAAATAAAATCCATCCTTAGTGAGAACCAGAGAAATTAAAAATAGCAACGAGGTAGACTGGGGCATGAATTGGGTTCAAGTCAGTTCACAAATGATTGAGGTAATAAATATTTTAAAAACCTATTAAGAAGCAGGACTCTTCTTTGCCTCCTCAAGGCTCCCCACCACTCTTGCAGCCTCAGGCAATTAATATCTGTCTTTAAATATTCACGGTGAGCTAATGTCTTTTAGCATTATTATTTTAAACACTATTATTATACATTGTAGGAATTTGATAAATGTATCATCACTGCATGAAACAATGTAAATTCTTGAATGAAAAGCAGAAGACTTTACTTAGTCTCTAGGTAGGAAGCATCCTTCTAGCATTTTTTGGAAAAAGTAAAGAAATTCTATATGCACTACATCTGAGCTTTTAGTTGTAAAGTTTTTACTAAGTATGAGAAAAATCTGAAAATATTCTTCAGGGTACCTACCTAGAATAATAACATTTCCTCATTTCTTCTCATTAAATAATACAGTGAAATAATAAACGAGAAATAAGGGCATGGATTCTCTACTCAGAATTCTTGTCTTTGATCTGAAAGATCTTAGGTAGAATGGCTGAGTTGAAGACCTCAGTGAGCTCACTGGATAGCTTCAGACCATGATAATGTGTGTGCCTTCATAGATTCCTGTGTGGTCCTTTCTCTTCCAGGAGCATTAGCAAATCAGCAAGACTGAAAATGCTGCAGCTGAAGAAGGATCTTTGAGAATGTGAATCAACGCCCTTCATAGCAAAGACATCTCTGCAAAGCATCTCATCAGGATCTCTGGGAGTGTCACATTTTCCTCTCAAAGGCAGAAGCTGAACCTGTCCAACAGCATAGTGCTAAAATATAGAAATCTCATGCCA
>JADRCC010402688.1:10223-21364 GCA_019843855.1 Hylomyscus alleni
TATCTATCTATCTATCTATCTATCTATCTATCTATCTATCTATCTATTTATTTTGATTGCAAGCTATGCTTATAAGATGACCTCTGCCCCAAACAAAACAAAAGAAAATAGAACAAAACCACAAACTAACAATGCTGTCAGAGTCACTTGATCCTGGACTTAGGGAAAGTGAAATACATACAGCTGGACAGAAAACTCCAGATTAAGTCAATGTGCAGTTAAGGATGGTTAACAGTTAACAAGAAAGGCACCAAATTTAACCTATTTTTTTTTATTACTTCCACTCTTCATTATCTGTTAAAAATTGACATGGTCAAGTACAGTTAGATTGTTTTAGTATGTAATAGAACCAAAGAATCTGACATGTGATCTTTGGTCCTTATTTGGGCCATGAGCCATTGAGGGTCTAATCTTTGGTGTTCACAGACTGACAAGTGACGATATATTTTTTTTTTGAAATGTTTTTCAATAAATATTTCTATTTATTGAAGCCTCAAATACTTCAACCAGACACTGGGTAGAAGTCTTTTGAAAAACTCCAGAAAGGAGGAATATTGCTTTTTGCTTCTTGTCTTCAACTTCTGCTTTCTTACTCTTATTCCTTGGGGTCTAAATCCTGGAGGGGACAGGGGTCTCTTCTGCAAGCTTACTAACCTCTATTTATTATCTATCTGTGGGGAGATAGACTCTATTCCTTTATTCACTTTACTACATTGGGGAAAACTCATTGGAGTGAGTTGGCTTTATCTCACCCACCACATTGGTTCAGTTATTGGTTTTATAGATCTTCTCCAAGTACTATGACATCTGTTATCTGTCTTCTTATGCCTTCAAGTTAATACCACAGTAGTTTCTAGAAATAGCTACATAAGCAAGATTTTTAACAGCAGAAATGTTAATAGACATGCTAATCCCAAAGTGGGTCTCATGAGATCTCACTCCTAGACAAGGATTACAGGCAACTCCTGACTGTCAAGAGACATAGAGTTAATATCTCCTAGGGATGAGCCCCTAATTGATTTTCCAATATAAAATGATCAGTGTTGAAACCATATACACAAAAACAACAACAAAAACCGGACTTAGGACATTATAGTTATATCTCTGTGCACCCATATGCATAATACACATACACACATATCTAGTAGTGTGTATGTTAGTAGTAAACAAGGAAGGGAATGTGGGAGACTAGGAAGAAGCTGGAGGGAGGGGACTTAGGAGGGGTTGAAGGGGTAAAAGAAGAGAGGGGGAAAAATGATGTAATTATATTTTAACTAAAAGGTATAAAATGAAATATTAAAAATTAGCTGATATTATAGTGAAAATCAATTAAAAAAATAAAGATTTATTCAATGTGGCAACTATTGTGAAACTTTCTCAGACCTCCCAATGTCAATAAATGACACAGAGGATTTTTTTATTATAAATATATACATATATATATACATACATATATATATCTTTCTTTTTTAATTGGATATTTTCTTTATTTACATTTTATATGTTTCCCCCTTTCCAGGTCTCCCCTTTGGGGACCCTCTATCTCATCCCCTCTCCCCTTGCCTCTATGAGGGTGCCCTTCCCCACCCCCTCCTGTCTTCCCGCCCTGGTATTCCCTTTCACTGGGGCATCGAACACCCTCAGGCCCAAGGGCTGCTCCTCCCACTCACTGATGTCCAACAAGGCTATCCTCTGCCACATCGCTATGGGTCCCTCCATGTGTCTTCTTTGGTTGGTGGTCCAGGGTCTGACCTGCTAACAATGTTGCTCCCTCCATGGGGTTGCGGCCCCCCTCAGCTCCTTCAGTCCCTTCTCCAACTCCTCCATTGAGGAACCCTGCACTCACTCCAATGCACAGAGATGTTTTAAATAGGGAGTTTGTGGAGTTTCCTCCAGTTGAAGAGACAGGACATCAAGTGGAGGAATGGGGTTGGCATCCCATGGTCAGGAACTCTGACCCAGAATCGTTCCTGTCTAGGGGAACTGCAGGGACAAAAATGGAGAAGAGCCAGAGGGAGAGGAAATCCAGTGACAGGCCCAGATTGGGATCTAGCTGGGGAGGGGGTGGGGGCGCCAGGGTCTGACACTGTTACTGATGCTATGGTGTGCTTAGAGATGGGAGCCTGGCATGGCTGTCCTCTGAGAGGCCCATCAAGCAGTTGAAAGAGTCACACCCAACCAATGGACAGAAGCCGGGGATCCCTGTGATTGAATCAGGGAAAAGCTGGAAGAAGCTGAGGAGGGGGGCGATGCCATAAAGAAGACCAGCAGTCTCAACTAGCCTGGACCCCTGAGATCTCTCAAACACCGGACCACCAGTCAGGCAGCAAACACCAGCTGATATGAGGCCCCCAACATTTACAGCAGAGGACTGCCTGGTCAGGCCTCAGTGAGAGAAGAAGCGCCTAACCTTTGAGAGACTTGAGGCTCCAGGGAGTGGGGAGGTCTGGTAGGGTGGAGGTCATGGGGGTGGGAAGGAACATCCTCCTGGAGACAGGGGAGGAGGGATGGGATGGGGAACAGTCAGGGAGGAGGGTAGCAACTGGACCGTAAGGGAAAATTACAGAATAATAACAATTAAAAAAAAAAATAAAGCTTAGGCCTTTTAGCTAGGGTAGTCTCTCAGGCAGTTATCTAGTTTAATCCAACTATTTCTGGCACTATGTCCTGCCACATGGCTAGCTCTAGCTCTCTGCTCTGTTCTGGTCTGTCTTAACTGCTACCCCCACTTCGTCAGCAGTCTCACCTAGGGTGGAGTTTTCTGAGATAAAGAGAGCTCTATTGTGTCTGTCACCTGCCACTTCTCTGCAGCTTCTCTGCCTTGGAAAGGACAAGATGCTAATGACTCGACAAGATTCTGGCTTTTAGAGAGTTGGTTTCTTTTTTTGTTTGTTTGTTTGGTTTTGGTTTTTTCCGAGACAGGGTTTCTCTGTGTAGCCCTGGCTGTCCTGGAACTCAGAAATCTGCCTGCCTCTGCCTCCCAAGTGCTGGGATTAAAGGCGTGTGCCACCACCGCCCGTTTATTTCTGATATATAAGGCTGATGCTCTTAAGTAAAGGTGGACCTTGATCGGAATCCTTTTGACTTGGCCTCTTATTTCTCTCGCTGTCTGATTTTCCCTATTTTTCCCAGGCCCCTGCCTTTCTTTCAGGAACCCGGTTTGAGTAGCTGCTGGCCAGCTACACACACTCTCTCTCAAGTTCCACCTTCCATTTCCTGCCCAGCTATTGACCATCAGAACTTTATTACAGCCAATCAGATACAATTCTAGATTTCCTCTAGAGTGGTGAGGAAAGATGAATATTTGCAGAATATGAGACCAGTGATGGACCATAGAAATAACCATACCAAGAACTGCCAGCATTTAGCTCTCTGTTGGTATAGGCTTCAAAACTTAATATAGAGACCCACTTCACACAATGTACCCCAACAGGCCACCTTTAGACAGAGATACAAAGATTTGGTGACACACTATACCCTCATTACCTTCCTAGTCCATCTCTGAGATCCTTACAGGTGGTTCATGCTTAGACAGAGCACCATAGTTAGACACAGCTAAGCAGCTCCCATTATTATGCCATCTCTAATCTCTCCTGCAAGGTGACAAGCCATCAGCTTTCTGGGAGATAAGAGTCCCCCTCTGGCTGGCATCAGGTTTCAGTCTTTTCCTTCTACCAGCATGAGATTCCTGAGATGAAAATCCAATTCATTAGTTTACCTTGTGTCAATCAATAGTCTGATCGTCAAAGTAAGGGACATGGTATTTCTTTAGAATAGTTTCATTCCTCCAGTTACCTGCTTTTATACGGGACTTGGAGTTTGTTTCTTACGGCTTTCAAAAGATACATTCTAACCTTGCATATACATGCATATACATATGCATACATATTTAATATATATAAAATAAAGAAAATATCCATAAACCCCATTTGTCTCCATTTAAGGGCCAGGCCTGATTTAGAGAAGAAGGCCCTAAGGCACCAGCTCCAGGAACATGCCATAGGTCCCAGAAACTAGGCCATTTTTCTCCTTTTCGATAAACAAAAATCCATAGCAAGTAAAATATTTGAGACGTGGTTGCGTTTTAGTCTAAGGATAAATTCAATAATCTACCCTTTTATTCTATCATTCCTATATCCCCCCTTTTCTCTTGTATCACTTTAATTTTTTAATGTTTATTTTTAATGATGGTTTCTAAACATTTTAACCTTTCTTTTAGCTCACCACCCACCAGAGGTAGTGGTAGAGAAAGGATATGGGGTTGGGGACAGTAAACCCGTTTAGAGCAACTCTCATCTATGTTGTCTGGCAATCAGCAGTTCGCTTCATAGACTAGCAGCAGCAGCAGCTCGATCCATTCACAAACATTTAACAGATATGACAGCAGTCCAGTTCGGTAGAGTTGGAACAGCAAACATGAAGCAGTAGTGGTGGCACTACCTAGCAGAATAGTCAGGCCTCAGCCTTGGCCCAAGTCAGCAGGAGGGACCAGGAAGAGCACCAGAAGTTTTTACCTGTGTCTCTCTCAGGGAAGCAAACATCAGCGAAGACGAGAGACTCAACAATCATATGGCTAGCTCTATAAGTAAGCCAAGCTTAGCCCATCGCTGTCTGTGCAAGTCCTATTTATATACGCTAAACGCCACGTGTCCTCTACGTGTCTTGCCTCAGTATGTGTCTTGTCGCCTTAGGACAAGTCTTACCTCAGCACGTGTGCTTGTCTTAGCTGACATTGTTTTGTCAATCAGCCTGAATCTGCAGAAGGAGCAAGAAACTGCAGCACACCATCGGAAGATTTTTGGTGTGTTTTTCTCTGTGGTGTCTCAACAAATGCAGCCCAACTATGCAATGTAAGGCGGACCAATACATGTGTGTTGTTAGCAAAGAATCTTTTATCACACGTCCTTTTACGTGCTTGCTTTAGCAGAACGTCTCTTTCCTGTGTCTGCTTCAGCTAAACATTCTGTCATGAGTCTGTCTTAGTCTTTCATCTGTCCAGTTCAGCTAAATGTTCCTTTATGTGTTTGCCCCAGCAAAACACCATCCAAACGACTTTCCAAAGAACCCTTAAGTTCCCACCTCACATTTCCTCTCCCTGCTTTCTCCCCTAACACTAGACAAGAAAGAAAGAAGGAATGAGGGAAGAGAGAAAAATAGAAAGAAATCCCTGAATCTAACCTTCTTTAACTTCATCTCCTTTTTGGCCGAGATCACTAACAATTTGTAATCGACCCCCAAATCAACAGCAAACATCCATCACCCATTGAGTGATCAAAAACCACCATTCCACCTCTAGGGAGTGGGAGTAAAATTGCTTCCTGCTATCTGGGGGTGATGTAGACATAAATTTTTCTCAACCTGCTTTAACAAGGGCTCAACCTCCCCTCTAGCTTACCACTCGCCAGAGGTAGTGAAACAGAAAGGTTATTAGGATACAGGGAAAGTGGACCTGTTTAGAAATATTTCTTTGGGGCGATACCAAGTGTAGTGATCTGTATATGCTCGGCCCAGGGAGTGGCACTATTAGAGGGTGTGACCCTGTTGGGGCAGGTGTATCACTGTGGGTGTGGTCTTTAAGACCCTCATCCTAGCTGCCTGGAAGTCAGTATCCGCTATGAGTCTTCAGATGAAGATGTAGAACTCTCAGCTCCTCCTGCACCGTGCCTGCCTGGATGCCAACATGTCCCCCCTTGATAATAATGGACTGAACCTCTGACCCTGTAAGCCAGCCCCAATTAAATGTTGTCCTTATAAGAGTTGTTTCGGTCATGGTGTCTGTTCACAGCAGTAAAACCCTAACTAAGACACCAATCTTCGTTGTTCTCAGTCCAGTCCACTAGCAAACACCAAACGTGAATCAGCACCTGCAGTCCAGTCCACTTGGCAGACACCACACACAGATCAGCAAGGGCACTTCAGTTCTGAAGAAACTGTAAGGCTCACCAATCACTCAAGTCTGCTGAAGCGGTAAGAAGCCACAGGAACCTCATGAGAAGTTCTTTGATGAGTTTCTCTATATGAAGTCACAACAAGCAAAGCTCACAACACAGTGTAAAGTGAACCAATGCATGCGTGTAGCCAGCAAAGACTAGTAGTAAGGCGGAGCAAGGCCAACCAATGCTTTCCCTCCTACTGTCTGTGGGGTCATATTTATATTCTTTCTAAACATCATGTGTCCTTCTCCATATTTGCTACATCAAAACATCCTTTCACTTGTGTCTGCTTCAGCAAAATGTCCTTTCAGATGTCTGCTCTAACAAAACATCCTTTCACCTGTTTGCTTCAGCAGAACGTCATTTGACATAACTGACTTTCCAAAGAAACCGGAAGTTTCTACTTCAGGGTGATGACATCTTTTAGGGACCCTAAGAAAACTGGGATATTGGCCAAGTCCAAGGAGAGCTAGCTGTTACCATTGGCTGTCCAGGCTCTGTGTGATGGGAAAGTGCAGGGATTAACTGAAGTCCTGGCCGAAATAGTCTATGAGGCTGGACCATATTAGCTAGCCTTTGAAGTTGTCATGGCTTACAGATATTTGAGAAAACAGTTACTGAGGCAAGCTGCATCAACTGGGGCTGCTTGTCCCATCTTCCTTGGTGTTTGCTCCTTTGGCTCCGGAAACACATAAACTTTTAAAGGTAATATACATATCTGCAATATGTACAGAATGTGTAATGTGCACAACTCTGCTAACGATGATTCTCTGCTCTTGGTTTGAGCGGGGAAAAAACATCAAACTTTATAAGTCTGTTTGGACAGTATAACCAAACTAGAACATAAATCTCCATCCATGCCGTATGACAGGACGGCATGTAGTAAGAAGTCCTGAGGACTCTGTATCCAATAAGATTGATTGGCTGTGCAGAGACATTCATGTCTCAGCCTGTCTTCGAGCTTTTCCCACATAGCTCAGCATTTGTATCACCTGTTTTGTTGTTTTTCTTGGTTTCTTCCTTTGTGTATGCAGTCAACACTTTCAGGAGGTCTCTCCTCATCAAATTTAGATTTTTAATTTAATTCAGATTTTTTAAAATCTTTACTAATGTTAAAGGAATTTATGGCTTTTCGTTTTCTGTTGAAACAAAGGCATAAGCCCCCAACGCAACACATTTCTCGATGTCGTTTCTGAAGTTAGCATAACCCTATAATGTATAGAATGGTTTAATTCACGAGTCCTTTCTAAAACCCAGTGTTTTTCAGCATCTGTGCTACCTGTCTAATTAACACTTTAAAAATTTGAAAGATAGTAAAGTATTATTTAATCTGTCTTTGGGAGATCCCATATCCCCCTTCCATTTTATGAGCATCTCCTTTAAAGTGTAGTTAGATGGTTTCCAAGTGCTTGACCTGTAGGATTGTAAGATATATCTATAAGGTGTTTTATGCTATAATGTCTAAAACATTGTATTCTACTGGATACATATGCCATAAAGCAACATCAGCTTCAATCTACAAAGGCATCTCTAGGATAAACATTACCTCTAGTAAATGCACAAGCTCAGACTCTTCCTCTTCAGAACTCCAGGCAGAAGTCCTCTGGAGTTCTGAATATGGATCAATTGTATGATATATCAAAGTAGGTACGTACCTTAATTTTCCAAACTCTACAAAAGGAAACATATAAGATGTTGTATTTCATTCCTTTCCAGTGGCCTCATCAAGCAGAGTCTGTATTCTTTTTTTTTTTTTTTTTTTTTTTTTTAGTTTTTCGAGGCCTGGAACTCACTCTGTAGACCAGGCTGGCCACCACCGCCCGGCCAGAGTCTGTATTCTTAACTCAGTGTATTGCATCTCTAAAGGTTGACATTCTGCAATTTTATCACAAGGTGGTGCCATGGGTTTTAGATTGAATTCCTCTGAAGATTGTTTTGATCTTTCTTAAAGAGGATATATGAAATTGTAGCCATTACTGAACATCTAATAATTTCTTTGCTGATAATTGAAATAAAATTATACGGGGTCCAAATGCTCTCTGCCGTTTTTTTTTTTTTTAACATAAAAATACATATTTTTTTAATCTCTGTAGCTCTCTCCTTCCTTTGGAGACTTTATTATTTAAGCTTAATATTTGTTTCTCTTTTTACCATTTTCAAACTTAAACATTTACCTCTGCGTCCGTGTTTATAAAGACTCTTTGGGCATTGTTAGGTACTGAGATCACAGGCTGAGAGGCTCATCTGTGATCGGGGATTCCAGATCTTGGCTTCCTGTGTGTGTTTGGTTCTCAGCAGTAGGTGCTGCAAGCTTCTGATTCAGGTTTGGCTTCAGTGGAGGCTTCTGCCACATCCACCAACTTTGCTTTGTCTAGCTCTGGGCTACCATTCTGCAAGCCATAAGCATTAAGGCCTGCCCTCTACACTGGTCCTCACAAGCCCTGTTTGCCTGTAGATACTGTTGCCTTGCAGGTCAGCAGAATCTCAGCTGCTCTGAGGTTTCTGCCACCTGCTGCTCATTGGTTTGCTAGGTTGCTAGGAAACCGCTTAGTAGGCTTCTATGCCTGGCTTGGCCTAATGCCTAGACTGCCTAAGTTTGGATTTCTAGCCCTACATTTAGTGAGCCAAACACTGTTGAACTGTCTCAACGCACCAGCTCCCATTGATGACTTTTTACTATTTATAAAAGCTTAGGCCTGGGCTGGAGAGATGGCTCAGCAGTTAAGTGCACTGACTGCTCTTCCGAAGGTCCTGAGTTCAATTCCCAGCAACCACATGGTGGCTCACAACCCTCCGTAATGAGATCTGATGCCCTTTTCTGGCGCTGTCTGAAGACAACTACAGTGTACTTACATATAATAATAAATAATATATAAAAACCTTTGGGCCAGAGTGAGCAGGGCTGGAGCAAGCTGAGGTCCTGAGTTCGATTCCCAGCAACCATATGATGGCTCACAACCATCTGTACAGCGACAGTGTACTTATATACTTAAAATAAAAGAAGTAAATCTTTAAAAAACAAACAAACAAAAAACTTAGGCTTAGGCTTGTTCCAAATTAGTTTGTATAACTTAGTAACTCCATCTATACTAGTCCATGTTTGTCACGGGTCACTATGTCTGATTTCCTCCATGTCTGGCTGGCGGATTTCCCAGGCGTGGTTCTTTCCCGGAGTTCCCATCTACACCCTGAAGTCCCACTTTTCTTCCGTCCTGTTATAGACCATCAGATCTTTATTAAACCAATCAGAAGGCGATGGAGAAGAATAGTTATGAAATAGTCAGGCAGGTGTGATGATCCAATAAAAATAACAATACCAAGGTCAAGCCTGTAGTCAGCTCTGGGCAGGCACAGAAATCAACATTTGAATAGTACAAAAACAACCTTTACACAGTGCACAAAAAGATCAACCCGACTGAGGAGGGGGGGGGGTAAGGGTAGGGGCAAGAGCGGAGGGGAACAAAGGTGGCCTGCTAAATTGACTTTGTATACTAAAGGAGGAATCGTGTAAATGAAAGAGCTGAATGAGAATCCAGTACATGAACACTGTCTGCTCTGTTTGCTTGGTTTAGTTTTGAGCTTCCCAGCATCCCTTCCCAGGCTCTTTGAAGTCCGTCTCATCCCTGGACATTCAGGTTTCAGGTATTGGCACACCGATGGGTGGTGTTTTTCTTTGGGAAACTGTGTTGCAGATCCTGGTTAGGTTTCAATTTTGTTTCCAGGTAGAGTCTAAGACCCTGGTCCCACCTCCGAACAATTCTTTAGGAGTTTCTTTGTGGGTGCTGGCCCCTGTGTGATCTTTCTAATGTTTAGGGTACTGTTTGGAGTCTGTAGTAGGAAGGTTCCTTACAGCCTCCGCCTTCCCAGGGTTCAGCCTGCTGGATGCTGTGTAGTTCTGAGTCAAGGTCCCCATGGTCTAGCTGGGTTCTGTAAATAGTCCCCTAACACTGGGCCTTGGTTTCCCAAGAGTGTGGTCCACAGAACATCCCAGGCTGTCAAGTCACCAGTGGTGCAGGGTCCTTTGGAAAACAGCGTCTGCTCCTCGAAGTGCCAAGTGCCAAGTGCTCAGTGCTGAGTACTGAGGACCGGTACCTAGAAAGGGAAGGATTCTTCAATATCTTCTTTTGTTGGTGCTGTGGCTGCACCAGATCCAATCCCCCCTTTCTTATCTTTAAGATGTCTGTTACTGAAAGCACCGTGCAGATTTCCTGAGCCTCTCTGGCACCAGTGGTCCACAGTTGGTGTCATTCTCAATGCAGGTGCAAAGCTTCCTCCTACATCCAACCCCAACCTGCTAAGAAACTCACCGAATCCTGCCAGGAAATCCACTCCATCCCACCAACTAGGACACACTCTGAGCCTCTCTGAGAAATGTTTTTACTTACTCTTAACTTTGGAGGTTTCTTGCTTGGTTTTGAGGCAGGGTCTTACGTAGCCCAAACTGGCTTTTAAACGTAATGTCCAGTGTGTGGTCCGGGATGACCTTTGAACTTCTAAATCCTCCTACTTCCACCAATAAGCATGCACCACTACACCTGATCTATGCAGTTCTGGAGATCATACTCATGTGTTCTGTGTGCTAGGCCAGTGCCCTATCCACTGAGCTATATCTAGAACTCTGGAGCTAAATTTTCTCTTCCATTAAAATGAGAACAGATTTTATAGGTGTCCTCATTGGGATGTTTGGGTTGGAACAAGATCATGTAGATAAAAGTTCTAGCAACTATCTGCCTTAATGGATACATGTGATGGCTATTCTTGGTTATCACCTGACTATGTCTGGAATTAACAAAAATCCAAAAATGGAGGGCACTCCTGTGAGGGATTTCTTTTATCTTAATTTGAAGTAGGAAGATCTTCTTGTAATCTATATCTTTGATGTGGGAAGATACGTGCCTTTGATCTGGGTCTTAAAGCAGGGAGATACACCTTAAATCTGGGTCACACTGTCTATTGTCTGCCCATATAAGGACATGGAAGAAGGACACTTTTGCTTGGTTGCTTTCGCCCTCACTAGCAAATCCATTCTTTCATTGGCATTAGAGCCCACTTCTTCAGGATTCCAGTGTCTAGTGAAAACCCATGGTGACATCTAGTCTTGTAAACTGAGAAACTTCTGGATTCTTAGACTTTCTGTTCATTGCTAGCCATTATTGGATTAGCTGGACCACAGCCAGAAAGTCATTCTAATAAATCTCATATGTATAT
>JADRCC010402744.1:0-13213 GCA_019843855.1 Hylomyscus alleni
AAAAAAAAAAAAAAGTTGACTTTGTGAGTTCATGTCTTAAAAAAAATCTTCAAAAGTATATTGCTCTCCCTGACTTAGCACAGAGAATCATGGTGAGTACCAGTTTGTGCTCCTCTTAGGGACATCATCTGTCACTTCTGTCCTTCAGGACCGAGGAAATAAATTTCAGTGAAGATACCATCTTAACCTAGCACTGAGGATGTATCTGGGCAGCCCATGGTTTGAGAGGTGTGCAGTTCCAAAATGACCATACAACCAAGGTTTCCTGACACCCACCTGTCCCTGAGGAATGTGCCCACACAAGGGTGGGAGGCTGTTCAGTACCTGTGGGGACTTGAGCACCTCCTTCCCACTGTCTGAACCTCTCATCTACAGCTGCTAGCTTGCCTACTACACCATCTAGAGTGCTACAGGATTCCCCACATGCCGCCAGTCCAGGTAACAGGAAAAAAAAGTTTTCATTCACATTAATGTTTTCAAGCCTAAAATGTTCCATATTCACAATGATGTATCATTAAATATGGCCCACTCAATCATCACCACAAAACTGACAAAAGGACTCTACCTTAATTAAGTTGACTCCCTCAGCAGCCTGCTCTTTGGCCTCTTGAGCTGACTGGCCATCTGGATGGAGCATGTGGTACAGCTGGACCAGGCTGGTGGCATCATCAACCCTGAGAGTGGAAAAGCCTAGCATTACCAAGGGGTTTTCATTAGTTTCACAACCCTGTAAAAGCATTTGCCAGTTCTAAGCTAAATTACATTTCAGAATTAACTCTGGTGAGGGAGAAGGTAGTTCTGTAATCTCAAAGCATTGAGGGGCTGGGGGACGGTGCAGTGAATAAGAAGTACTTGGTGCACAGGCCTGAAGACCTGAGTTCCATCCTGGAACCCACGTGAAGGTGGAAGGAGAGAACCAAGTCTACAAAGCTGCCCTCTAATCCTGACCTATGAGGCAGGTAAGGCAAGAAGCCATACAGGAAGTGTGGCCCACTTTATGAAAATATGACTGTGTTCTTTGGGAGATGGGACATCCCTTTCCATAGAAACAATTCCTAGTGGCAAGGATCTCCAGACCAGGCAACTTGGTCAACATGAAGTAGGTTGATCCAACTCAGGATACAAATTCTGCTTTATACTTCTGAGATTATTTCTTAAACAATTTCTATCAACATGAAAACTCCTAGCTGTTCTCAAAACAATCTTCCCACATAGTCCACAACTTCTAACTACTTGTCCCTCAAAGTGGAGGGTTAGGGAGGACATAAAATAACACCAGGTGTTTACAGTTTGAGGCTTTGCTGTGTACATTTAGCTCCTGGCTTCCAGTTGGGGAGATAGGGGTGAGGACATCATGAGTCAGTGCTGTGTCAAAGCTGTCTGACTATCCCCACTCTCTAAACGCCTAGGGGGTGACAGGAGTAAGTACATAAAGCCTGAAGCCATGGAGACCTAGGGAAATGCCCTGAGAAAAAGAACCATACAACCAAACTGTACAAGCTTTTCTTGGGCAAAAAGTTGAAATGCCCATTACTTGTTTGTCATGCTTACTCTAGTTCAAAAAGGCAGTGACAAAATGCCTCTTCCCAATACAAGATAAAAATAATTCCCTTTAAAACTTGGGCATGATGGCTCTATGGGTTTCTCACTTCAGAATTATGTTGAAGCTCTTCCTGGCAGGCAGGAACCACTGCAGATGTTAACTTTTACATAGTAAGGAGTAATAAGAGAATACCACATATTACCACACCCCATAGCTTCAGTATCCAGAGCTATTCTATCCCTACATTAAGTGCAGGATTGTCTGCATTTGGGGAGCTTGAGGAGACAGTTCATAGGTCACGTAATACAGAAAGGCACAGCACTTCTACTCATCCCCAGCGAGGCCACCTGATGAGGAGGGAATTCTGCTGCCTTCTAAACTGAATCACACTGTGCATGCTGATGAAGCAAGCTACCCAGGAATTATCACTAGGAAAGCTGTCCTGATGAAAAGCGACGCTGCATCTTAGGTAACAGGAGAGTACCTTTGAGTGTGACAGTCAGATTGCAAGTCAGATACTTCTACAGTCTGAGGATGGCATGACTAACTGAGACCTCTTCTAATTCAATCTTAATAGTCCAGCAAGGGCTTTGGGGAAAGTTAACTTTCTCACAACAGCCATGATGGTTCCTTCCCCTGCGATTCTGGATTTTTTCACCTAAATGTAAAAAGCTATTTTCTTTCTAGTTTTATCTCAAACTACATGCATAACTCAGTAACTGAGTTTTGTTCCTAACCACAGCCAATAAACAAGTCATGAGCCTTTAAGTTTACTAGTGTAGTTATTTTATACTAGACAGTATTCTATTAACTACAATACATTTAAAGTCATTTTTACAAAGTGGTAACTTTTAATAAACAATAGCATCAACAAACTTCTTTAACTAAAGATACCAACTATCCGTTTATTTTTGTTTTTAGACAGGGCCTGACTAAGTAGACCAGGCTGGCCTCAAACTCAGATCCTCCCATTTCAGCCCTATGCACCACCATCCCCAGGCAGACTTTAATTGGTAAAGATGTTAAACCTTCACAGCCCTATGCTGAACCATGTTTATGTTGTTTGCAGCTAGCAGCTTGGGAGCACATCAAGTTGATGCCAAAAATACATTTGTTTACACCACTTTGAAAATAACTTTACTGAAATCTTAGAAGCTTTTCAAAACAAGAGCCATCAAAAAAAAGTTATTTTCATAAGTTAAACATGTTAACAGGAAGTCCTATGGGTAGAGTAGTTCTGCTAGAAAATAAAAGCCCACCAAATCTTACATTTACTTTACAATTCCCATGTAATATCCTTGAGTGCCTAGAAAACCCACCAATACCCAGGAACACTGGAAAGTAAGGGTGAAAAATCTCAGTCTACTATTAAGATCCAAAGGCATATAATTTTTCAAACAATCAAGCTCTGATATGTAACACAAAAGCAAAGACTAGAAGAACTATGCTAGAGAAATAAATCCAAATGGAAATTAAGTGACAGCTTCCTATCACTGGACAATACACAGCCATTGCAAAAATACTGACTTACAGTTGGGCAATAAATGATTAGCTATTCAGATCATTCATACTTACAAGTCTCTCTGGATCTGATCGATGAGCAAACCATCAATCTTTTTTTTATTTACAAAATACCAAGCCATTCCACCAAAGTGTCTTGTTGAACGTAAAAGCTCATATTTCCCATGTCTGTCTATATCGTCATAGGTCTGATGATGAACCTATTCACATAAAATGCACAGAAAAATGGAAAGTGTGTGGCATCACATGATTCATACCAACTAGCAAGAATGCTGCCACAAGTCAGCATAACCTGCGAGCTGCCGCCCTAGCCTTGCTCAACTCAGTAAAGCACTGCCTCATAAGCACAAGACCTAGAAGGATCCCAGAACCCACATAAAAACCATGTATTCCCAATGATGACAAGATGGATCCCTGGAAGTTCACTGGCCATCTAGCCTAGCCAGCTGAGCAATACATCAGGCCCATGAGACCCTGTATCAAACAAAGCAACTACCCAAAGAACCCAAGCTTGTCTTCTGACCCATACATAGGTCTCCAAGAGCAAATCTGTGCCTTCCTACTGTAGTATCAGCCTTGTGTGTATACTCCTTCCTGTGCACATATAGCCCAACAAGGTCACCAGGATCCCCTAGTCCTTGCCCCCTCCAACACTGCAGTCACAGATAAGTGCCAACTAGGTATGTGCCAACTCACCTTGCTTTCACATGAGTGCTGGGAATCTGAACTCTGGTCTTCATGCTTGCACAGCAAGCACTTTACCTACTGAGCCCTCTCCCAGGCCTGTCCAAAAGGCTTTAAAACTGATGAGGTTTTAAAGATGAAGAGAGTATCCCTCACCTAGTACTGAGGTCACACTTGATACAGCCCATCCACCCTGACCCATCCCCTACATGTGCACTGTATGTACAAACACACATCTCAAGCTTCCTTGGTTATTTTCTACCTACTGCTTAGTCTGTCCTCGGAAACACCTCTACTCACCACAGCCCCCTCTCTCACACTGTTCCTTGCACTTCTAGAACCCCTTTCAAGACACCTAGGAAGCCTTTTTTCTGAGAGTGCTCTTAACACCTAACATTTGAGGCTAGAGGTGACAAGTGTCTGCATACCGTCTTATTGCTGTACATCACTGCTGGAGTGCAGGCCTTGATGCCCACTCAATCCTCGGTCCTGGCATTAGCTATGTTACCCACAATAATACTGCCCATGAAACCAGGCTCTCTGAGCACATCCTTACTAAGCTGTAAGACACACTGCATTTGGACAAATTCTAATGAATAACTCACTGTGCCTATAAGGTGAATGGAAAGGACAGAAGGCTCTGTTATCATCTGAGTCCTAAACTTTAACAGCAGTGCAACCAAGAGCAAGCCAGTTCACTCTACAAGCCCTGCTTCCCTCATTCTTAGAGGTGTCTGAACATAGGAGACATGTATCTACACTCAATAAATTTCAAGGTAATTCCCTTTCCTATAACCTGCATCAAAGCCTGTAGTGGAGTTCAAGTGTTACATTAAAAACCTTTTGCAAATCATTTAAATCACATTTTGGGAACTATTAAATGCACTCACCTTGATATAGTCAGTGGAATCTGGCTCAAACTGGGCAACACAGAGATTGAGGACATCGGCATGCCGGTCTTGGCTGTACATGGTCTAAAACCACATAGTAAAGTGGGAGACAGCTGAGAACATGAAAATTTCCATCTGCCCTAATACCCTGGAAGGCCTGCCAATACACAAGCCACCTGTGTGCTTATCAGGAGCACATAGGGAGCGGGATAGGGTGGTGCAGACCTTTAATCCCCGCATTTGGGCAGAGTCAGATGCGGGCAGATTTTTGTGAGTTCAATGCCAGCCTGATCTACATAGTTTTAAGACAGCCAAAGCTACATAGTGAGACCCCAACTCAAACAAAATAAAACAAAACAACAAAAAAGAAAAAATAAATTTTTAAAAAGCATACGGAAATGGCACGGGCTTTGTTGGCTCCTAACTGTATGAGAACTCTCAAGTTACTGCTACATTAGTGCCTGTGTTCACCTTTTTGAAATTGCCAGCAGTGCAAGAGCTGACTGCTTCAACAGATGACCATCATTGAAATGGAATTTAATTCACTGTACCTTAAGGTTTTCATCTTTGAAAATTACTGGTGTCAAAACTCTACGACCTTCTTTCGGGAAATAAATTTGTATCACCCTGTCCCGTTCTTCCCATGAAGCTTTTCGTAGTGTGCCGTTTGGTTCTCTAACAACAATAAAACGTTCCTAAAACAAAGCAACCAGAGGTAAGTAAGTTTTGAAGACTTCTGTTTAGCTTATGTGATAGCGAATACTATCAATGTGGCGGGATCTAGAATCACTTTGGAGACAATTTGTGTGTATGTGAGAGAGGCATTGTCTAGATTCAATTGAGACAGGCAGCCCCACCCTAATGTGGGCAGCACCATTCCATAGCTGAGTCCTGGACTGCATATGAAGGGAAAGGTGAGCGAGCTCCAGCATTCATTCCTCTACTTCCTGACTGCATGCGATGTGACCACAAGTTGGGCCACAGATAAAGACAGCTAAAATCCTAAAATCCTGACTTCTAATCCACAATTGTGAAGACCAGGTGGAGGAGGGGCCACTTTTCTGACCTCAGCACTCAGCAGCACTTTAATGCATTCTGAGGGCCCAACTACAAATCACTCTTATCCTTCACTTATAAAGTTCAAATAAAAAGCTGCCATTTTTAGATGATACACTGCTGTTTTAAATTGGGAATCAAGGAAACTACAGTGGAAACAGTAATGTCTGAAAACTATCCCTGAAACTTCCAATGATTTTACTAAAAAGTAAAAAAATATATTGGGAAGTTTGGGTTTCTTGCATTATTGATCCCAGCACTTGGAAACAGGCAGACAGATCCCTGAGTTCAAGGATAACCTGGTCTACAGAGAGGGTTCTAGGACAGTCAGGGCTATATAGTCACTCTATCTCGAAAAACAAACAAACAAACAAAATCAAAAAGAAAGAAGGAAAGACAGACAGACAGACTAAGATAAACCACTCCACCTTGCTCAAGTCTAAACTAGACATCTATACCACAACCCTCCAGGGAACAGGGCTCAGAAAACAGGCTGAAGAAGGGCAGAAGGCATGTAAGAGCAGGAGATGGAGAGGGACTTCTGTGAAACACTGCCCTAAGGACATGGCTGCTGCACTCAAGAACTCCTTACAACTTACCTGCATACAAGCTACTCAGGTGTCAAGACCAGGCCAGTAAACATTTCGTCATGGATCAGGGAGGGGCATAAAAGGCTCCACCCCTCCCTGAGCATTATTCCTAGTTAGGGTCACTATTACTGTGATGAAACACCATGGCAAAGGCAAGTTGGGGAGAAGTGTTTGTTTTGCTTCCACTTCCACATCACAGTTCATCATCAAAGGAAGTGAGGACAGGAACTCTCGCAAGACAGTAACCTGGAGGTAGAAGCTGTTGTAGAGGCGATGGAGGGGTGCTGCTTATTGCCTTACAGAGACGTTTTCTCAGCTGAGGTTCCCTCCTCTGAGATGACTTTTGCTTGTGACAAGTTGACATGAAAACTAGCATCTATTGGCAGTATGGTTGTTAGGGAAGAGGTGTCACTTTCTCTAGTGTTGTGGACACTGATAAAGTTGCCCAGGATTCAGTAAGTATCCCACTCGTGCTCATGCAAGAACCCCAGTGAACTAGAAACACAAGAAAACAGTAGGGGGCTTCTCGGGGTAGTGGAGTAAGAGAGGAGACTAGAGATCGACAACAACTAAAAATGCCTCTACATGTATGACTCTCTTAAAGAGTCTTAAAGTTAAAGAAAAGGATAGGATGCTATGCCCCTGCCCCGCCCACATACACACAAGAGAACCCTTGACCTTCTGATCTTCTCCAGAAGTGTTGGCTAAGGAAACCAGTCCAGCCCAGATAAACTGAATGTTCTTTTCTTTCTGACCATTGCTGTCTGTGCCTCAGCACAGTGTCTTTCTACTGCTGTCATAAAAACACCATGACCAATACAACCTGAGGAGGAAACAGTTTACTTCATCCCACAACTCTCAAGTCATAATTCATCACTGGGAGATGTCAGGGAGGGACCCTGGAAGCAGAAACTGAAACAGAGGCCATTAGGGAGTGCTTCTTATGGGTGTGTCCTCATGGCTTTCTCAGCCTGCCTTCTTACAGCACCCAGCACTACCAGCCAGGGAAGGTGCTACCCTCAGTGAGCTGGATCTTCTCACATAAGTCAGCAAACAGAAAAGGCAGCACAGTCTGGCCCACAGGCCAATCTGGTGGGGACATTGTCTCAATTTAGGCTCCCTCATCCAAAATGACTCCAGCTTTGTCAAGTTAACAACATGTTTCTGGTATCAGTCTGAAATACACTAAGTCCCCAGTATGTAAACACATGGCACAGACCTGCCAGCATTTCTTGCTTCTTTAGAGACACCCTGCTTTGGAAGCTTGGGGGGGGAGGGCAGATGTCAGTCATCCCTTAGACCCACCTCCATGTGGTGTCTGAAAGAGTATTCTACAATCTGGCACATACTCACCCGATGTGGTACGTTATACGATATATCAGTAAACACATATTTGTTTGTTTCTGTTCCTTCCAGGATCTTATCCTCAGCTAATACGTCATTTATTGGCTTTCGTTCCTCCAGAACTGGTGGCATCTTTAATCGTACTTTAGCTGCCTCGACTGCCAGTCTAGTAGCCTAAAGAAATAAAATACCTCTTAAGTCATAATGTCCAAAAGAAACATTTGATAAAAGCAGATACTCATCAAAAATGCTGATAACTACAGAGAAGAGAAGCTGTAGCCATGAATCTGTGAGTGAAAAGCCAAATCTGGACTTGAGGACCTGGCCTTTCCTGTGGTGTGACAAAGAACACCAGCTCTCCACTTACTCACTAGCAAAGGAATGCTGTAGACAGAGCCATGCTACAAGAGATTCTTACAACAAAGCCTGCATTTATTCAGTGTTCATTATGTGCCAGACATCAAATACACCAAATAGGCGCTGGCATGATGGCTCAGCTGTGAAGAGCGCTGCCTGTTCATGCAAGGGATCTGGGCTTAGTTCCCAATACCTACATGGTGGCTCACAACCACGTGTAACTCCAGTTCTAGGGGTTCCATGCCCTCTTCTGACTTCCACCGGTACCCAGCATGCACATGGTGCACATATAAACATATAGGGAAAACACCCATACACGTAAAACAATGGAAACCAAATGTACTGGATTCACTGGATGCCCCAAACCTACACGAGCCAGGTGCTGCTACTGTCCTCTCTATTTGATGGAAAGCAAGAGTTACACAGAAGGTGCAGCACTAGGAGCTGCACTGGTGTCAGAACTGAGCTCCAAAGCCTCCAGTCCCAAGCAGGGACTGCGCTGCTTTGTGCATTTAGTGATGAGCTCTGAGAGGAGAAAAGGTACATTTCACTTTTCTAATGTTGCTGGATACTGAATCAGAAAGAAGCACGTCAATGTCTCACATAGCAGAGTATACTCAACAGAGGACTAGAGGCTCTGCTACCTGAAGAGGGCGCTGCTCAGCAGAATTCTAACGTCACCAACCCTTCAGCTCCAAGGCTGCTGAGGAGAAACAGCAGGTGTTTTTCCAGGAAGGGAGCTGGGACAGGCAAGACGAAAGATGGGCAGACTGATGTGGGACAGGAGAAGGCTCAGGCTAGACACCTAGACTTGACCCCAGTGTGCTCAACTATAGCCACACCCCTTGCTCCTCTTCACATGCCTACTCACAGCCTTTCCTCAACTCTATGCCTGCTTTGCCTCTCACCCAGGACTATGGAGAAACAGCACTGAGGTCTACAGTGGTCTCTCTAAATCTTATTTAACCCTGAAAGAAAGGGATTCTACCAGTACTCCAGTTGACATACCTCTTCCAACTGTGCCTGGGTCATTAACTTATAGGTTGGTGGCTTCAGTGGTTGTATAGCAGGCCTGAAAGTCTTCTGCAAGTCCAGCCCTGTCATCTTGGTGAGGATACTCTGGACCTCCTCATCCATAAAAGTAGGCTTCTTGACTTCTGAGTTGCTAGATTCTGTAAAATAGATTTCAGTGCTAAGAAGCTGCCCACAATGGCAAGCCAAGATGTCTCTAAGTGGAAAGTTAACAATAAAAATCACCTGTAGGGAATACGCTTCAAAACTACATGATGCTAATATCTATGGGATCCTTTCATTCGTTCAATGCTTAAAATTTCCTGAACATTCACCATGACACGCTCGGTCTGCCAAGAAGATGGTCTACTACAGTGAGCACCATGAAAACTAAAGATGACAGTCACTGACTTGTCTCTTCTTTTTGGTTGTTATTTTGGAGGTGGTGGAAACAGAACCAAGGACCTAGCATGCAGTACTCTACCTGTAAACTACACTTCAACTCCCAGATTGGCTTCCTAGAATCCAGACACAGCACATCCACAAAACAGGTCCTAACCTCTCAATTTTACAAATGGGGTGCCAATGCTAACCCAAAGAAAACTAGCTATTAGGAACAGAGGGTTAGCAAGGTTCACCTGGGTCTAGCGCCTCAATCACTTCCCACATAAGCCCAGTTCTGGTTCACACAATTTCCCTCTTCCTTTCACTCACTTCCTGTTCTCTTTCCTGTAAGCATAATGGTTTTTGTCCACTGTGTAAAGTTTACCCCATGTTATTCACATACTGATTTCTCTGCCCTCATACCTTGTTTCAATCTGGACACAGCATTGTAATGCTTATACTAAGAATCTCCTGTTTCAGGTTTGTGTAAACAGTTCTTACCATTTATTCTGTGCCTTGTCAATAAATGATGATCACCCAATGGCTAAACAGATGAGAGAATAGGGTGGGATGTGGTACTTCTGCCAGCCAAAGGAAGGAGAGAGGGAGAAAGCAAAATGCAAGATTCAGATCAGCCAGGCGGACAGAGGACGTGGCACCACAAGGAAGGAGTCATCACAGAAACGTACACGAAGTCCAAAGAGCCAGGTCAATAATAATATGTGAGTATCAAGGGATGGGGCTGGGAGGTAGCCAGATTAGCATAGAAGGTTACGGTAGATCATTCAACGGCTTGGCTACTGAGGTGCAATTTTAAATAAATTTTGGTTTCTTTGTGTAGTTATTGGGGACTAGCATAAGGTAAAGAAATACAGTCACTGGATTAATTTATTGCTAATATTTACATTAAAGATAATTAACACTTTCCACTGGAAAAGTAAAAGGCCATCTGTTCCTGGGTTCCTCTTAGCCATTAGTCCTATAGATAATAGTGTCTTGCAAGATCCTGACTGAGTTCCTTCTCTCCCTATTCACAGTCTCATTGGGTACTTTTCTAGCTTTCTATGGCTTTAATTACATCCATCTGCCAGAGACTCTAAAATCCCAATCTCTACCCAAGATCATCTCCATCCACTTCCCAATGGGCATCTCACTTGTACTCCAGTTCTACCAGATCATAACATCCTAACAAACAACCTTTTCTTGTCTCATACCTGTGGTCCCTACTATTCTCTATCACAGGGCTCATTCAGTACAGAATCTTAAATTATTCCTGACTTCTTCCATACCCACCATACTCAGAAAAAAAAAAAAAAAAAGGCAGTTAAAATGACAGGAATGGCCATTATTAACACACAGATCTTTACTGTGCAGTGCTTACTGAGCTCAATACATACTATGCTCAGAATAGTCAGTTCTCACAGCAACCCTATAAAGTAATATTACAGTTATCCCACTTCTACAAAACAGAGTACTAGTTAGTTGTCTCTTTTTAGATCTATTTCCCACTGCCATTATTCTGGTCAAGGCCATTCTTACTCCTTACCTTGGCTTCCCTGAGTCTTTTCTAACCTCACTACAAACCATTCCTACAAAGAGATTCCTTGAGAGTAATCTGCTAAAAAACGCAATCACGATGAGTGTCACGTTTAAAACTCAGGTGGTTTGACTGTGTCCCCCACTGAGAGATTTAGTCTCTGTCCTAGTTAGGGTTTCTATTATTGCAATGATTCACCACGGCCATAAGCAAGCTGGGGAGGAAAGGGTTTATTTGGCTTACACTTCCACACTGTAGTGTATCACTGAAGGAAGTCGAGACACAAACACAAATTTCCCGGAGGCAGAAGTAGATACAGAGGCCATGGAGGGGTGCTCACTGGTTTGCTCCCCCTGCTTTCTTACAGAATCCAGGACCACCACCAGCCCAGGCATCGCACTACCCACAATGGACTGAGTCCTTCCACATCAAACACTAATTAAAAAGAAGTCCTACAGCTGATCTTATGGAGGTGTTTTTTCCATTCAGATAACTCTAGCTTGGGTCAAGTTGACACAAAACTAGCTAGAACATTCTTTGAAGACCAAAATCCTATTTTTTATTCTCATGGTCACCCACGAGCTCCAGTAACAATTACTGCTCAGCACTACACTCTTTTAAGACAATCTCATCCACCTGCACAACTCTAGCTATCATTTTTACTCCGATGCTCTTCAAATTGTATCTAACTGTATACTGAACCTGGAATAGCAAGGACATATCAACTTCGATACAAAACAAGCATAATTCTGCCTCCTTTCCCATTTTTAATTTTCATTTTACCTAGTCATTAATCCAAAGTCAAAAATCAAACACACAAGCTGTTTCTGCTATTAATATAATCTACCTTGGCACTAGCCTCCATTCAACTGCTTACCACTTAGACATTATCAATCCTAATTCCAAAACAGGTTCCCCCCCAAATACCAGCGTTCAGTTTCTTCTCTATACTTAGTTCAGAATCCCTATTTTCACCTTAGCATAGTTAGCCTGGTGGCAACGTTGACTGTATATTCCCTGAAACTCATCCCTACGCGTTCAACCTAGTTTGAAAGGCAACTAGGTGCGCCCCGCACCCCGCGACGTAGCCCAGATCTTCGTGCTTTGTCAATCTCCACTGAGATAAGAGAGTCCAGGTCCACCTTATAGCAAGTCCCAAGCTAGTGCAGTGTAGTGCTTTGCAAGGAGCGGAACGCAAGCACTAGTGGTTGTGTGAATGAATGAATAAAGGAGAGCTTAGATAAGCTCTGCAAGACAGACGGAAGCCGACGCAGCCTGACAACCTGGCATGCAGTTTTCACTAGTTTAGAGCAAGCTCTAACTTTCCCAGGCGCTCAGCAGAGTTCTGGCGGTCACTCACCGGCCTCGGAGCTGAGAGGGCGGCGGGACTTCCCCACCTCGAAGGGCTGGGGCCGCGTCGCGAGCAGAACATCGGGGCAGCGCTGGGCTGCAGCTCGAGTACAGACCCGCCGTACTCGCCGAGAGCCTAACTGGAACGTCCACAGCGACAACGGAGTTCTGACCGCAGCCATGATTACCCGACGCCCTTTGCGCCGGAATCGCTAGATCAACTTCCGGATTGCGAAGCTTTGTACAGCATTCTGGGACATGTAGTCTGGGTGGAGGCAAGACGTTGTGGAAGCATTTTAAAACTGGGAAAAAAAAAATCAGAGGCTTTGTGCAAACAAGGCAAGCGCTATACGAAATGAGCTATATCACCCGCTCCGCTCCCCTCTTAGAGACATTCTATGCAGTCTTGGCCTCAAACCTTCTGCAATCCGCCTTCTGCCCTCTGACTACAGATGTGGGATTGAACTTTTTTTTTTTTTTTTTAAGATTTGGTTATTGAATTTATGGGTGCCCTCTAGCTGTCTTCAGACACACCAGAAGAGGGCACCAAATCCTATTACAGACGGTTGTGAACCACTATGTGGTTACTGGGAATTGAACTCAGGACCTCTGGAGGAGTCTCTCTTCCTCTGAGGGCATCTCTCCAGCATGGGATTGAACTTTTAAAATATTTATATATATATACATATATATTTATTTATTTTAAAGATTTATTTATTATAAGTACACTGTGGCTGTCTTCAGATGTACCAGAAGAGGGCATCAGATTTCATTATGGGTGGTTGTGAGCCACCATGTGGTTGCTAGGATTTGAACTCGTGACCTTCGGAAGAGCGGATGGTGCTCTTACCTGCTGAGCCATCTCACCGGCCCCTTAAAATATTTTTTTTATTAATTTTGTTTGTGTGTGCATGCGCGTGAACGTGTGTGTGTGTGTGTGTGTGTG
>JADRCC010402752.1:0-16174 GCA_019843855.1 Hylomyscus alleni
GATAATTCAAACTGATTCATTTTTTATCAAAAGTCTCATGACTTAGTTTTTCTTAGGGTTATTATCTTAGAAAACACAGAAGTGTAAGTGCCTTCTCCTCTCCTGAGAGACATACGTACTCTTGCTCTTATCAGATTTATAACCTGGAAATAATTTTATACTCATCTATCTATCAATTTATTTATCAGTCATATGCCTATCTTCATTGTCATCATCTACCTACCTACATATCATACCTTTCATTCATTTATTCTATCTATACATCTAACAAAAGAATACAAAGATGGATGATTTAGAAAGAGAGAGAAGACTGTGAACATATTAATAAATAATAGACAGAAGATTTTCATTGATTTCCACTGTGTTTTTCTTATAATCATAACATTTATTGAGTTACTATAGTCATCTGTTTTTGTTGTTTTGTAGAGATTACAACTATCCTTCTGATTCACACTGTGTTTATTAGTTTTTATAGCATTTTTCTTCACTTACTCTTTATGAGCTATTGCATAATAATTTTAAATAGATCTCAAAAATTTTATTAAAGTGGGTTAATTAAAATACAGAAACAAAACACTGATATAAAAGAAAGAGAGTCCATTATTCATTGGCTTCATTAGAGAGATAATAAAGGGATATTATAAATTACTTTATGCTCCAAATTTTAATTGTCTAGATAAATGAATTAATTTCTTCAAAGATATGATCGAATCCAATTTATACAAGGAAATTGACAATATGAATAGATCTATAGCTATAATAATTGAATCAATAATTAATAGTGTCTTAGAATCAAAGTATTAATATTAGATGTTTCAATAATAAATGCAAATTTTAAAAGAAGAAAAACCAGTTGTCTACAATTTCTTCCACATACAAGAAATAGTATTTGATGCCAATCCATATTAATCTAATGTTCAAATCAGAGACAGACATTATAGATAAACTCCTGAGAAAGATCTCTCATAAATAAAAATATACCCCCCCAAAAAACCTTCACAAATTGTATACAACAATGTGTATGAAGAATTATACATAGGTCTAACAGTAGACAATCAATATAACCTAAGTCATAGACAGTTTAAACAAGCAAATTTATATGACAATTAGGAAAGATATAAAAGAAGGTATTTGACAAAACACAACAGCTCTTCAAGACAAAAATTTTAACCAAAGTAGGAATCAAAAGAAACTTCTTCAGTCTGATAATGGGCATCTGCAAAATCCCATTATTATTGTTATGTTGAGCGAGGTCTTCCACTATGTGAAAGTGGCCACATTTAGCTGAGGATATTTCAAAACAGATTAATTTTGAGATGTGTATCCCTTTGTTAAGATTTAGGGACATAGGTTAATAATGCTTTCAGTTATCCAGGGTCACATGGGGATTTGACAAGTACACAGCTTTTAGCTTAAAAGCCACACAGCAGTTCTGAGAATAGAAATGTATGTAAATAGCTAATGGTGGTGAGTTAAGAATCTAACTACATCATTAGACAATGCACAGGTAAGAAGTATTCCCTTTTAGGTTGAATGAATATGTATTCTACAACTTTTGCTAAACATTCTGATTTTTACTTGTTTTAGAGTTCACTTTATTTTCATAGTTAATTAAATAAGAATATCTGAGTAAAACATTGATATTATCTTTTCCAATTGCTCTTGAACAAAGTCATTAAAATCGATAGACTCTTAATACATGTGAAATTGTGTTCTTCCCCTGGCATAGTTCCCCAGACACTGTGCTATCAAACTATAAATACTCTGGAATATCTCATCTTAAACCTCACAAAACCAACCAACCAAACAGCCAACCAACCAACCAAACATCATTATGATAGTCAAAATGAATCCACATTTTCACTCTTAGATTGTAATGACAGGAAAATTGAAACTGGAGAAAAGAATAATTATTTTTGGTGACCAGATTGTTCTGGCATTTAGTTTTCAAGAAGAAAGTCACAGTCAGAATCCTAAAGAAAACAAAATAAAAGAAAGATCCATTGTCTCTGTAGTTTTTCTAGTAATTATTGATGTTTTAAAAGACATGAAATGTTTGCTAACTCTTAAAACCAAATTCAGGGAACATATTTAACACTGTTATTTTCCTATGTGTGATACAGTACTCATGATGGAAACACAAAGATGTGTAGTATGCATTCAGGTACAGGACAAATATATACATGGGGAGGGAAGAGAGAGAGAGAAAGAAAGAAAGAGAGAGACAGAGAGAGAGACAGAGACAGACAGAGAGAGACAGAGAGGGACAGAGAGAGAGAGGGATACATAGAGAGAGACAGAGACAGAGAAACAGACAGAGAGAGTCAGGTACAGAGAAAGGGAGAGAGAGAGAGAGGGAGAAAGAGAGGCAGAGACAGAGAAAGAGAAAGAGAGAAGGAGGAGGAGGAAGAGGAGAGAGGGGGGTAGATATTCTTCAAAGCAGATAACCTTGTCCCGAGTTAAGCATTTAGTTTTGTTATGGATGGGATTAATGTTTCTCTGTAATAATTTCTTTTATGCTGTCTGTGTCTATCTACCTGCTCATTTATAAGTCTTTATAAAATCAGTTTTGTTCAAGGAAAATATATGACTATGTAAGCTATTTAAGTTTCACATCTAAACTTAAAGAATTCTAAAAGAATTAAAAACAGTTTCTCTTTCTCCTTTTTGTACATTTCTAATCTCTGATCTTATTAGATGACCATCAGTTTTCTAAGCTAAATTGCACATATTACAAAATCACAGACCAATCTGCAGGTAGCATGGACAGGCACACGGGAAATGACTAGCAAAGGAGAAGGAGCTAGGGAGAAAGATGCCTGGGTTGGCACAATAGTTAGAGCCTCAGAGAAGGAAGCAGAGAGGATGTTCATTTGGAGAACTTAGGTTAAAAATAGACAAGAGAGAAAATGTCATCTTGGGCAAGAATTATATTGGGGCAGTTTATGAGGTGTGGGCAAACAGAACCATTTGGGACAGCTGGAGACTAGTTTTGGGTATAAGTAGTCACAGAAATGAAAGTAGAAAGAAAACAAATTAAGAGGTTGACAGGATGTGTTACTTTTGATGAAATTTATGGTTTGGAAGCTTATGGAGGAGTCAACAATGAAGCATTTGATGACATAAGGAACACATTTCAGGGCCCAACTTTTAATTTCTTCTCAGCATCTGGTCTTCTATTATTTTCTTCTAATTCTATATTCTTGTGTCTGTGTCCTACAATACCTCAGTTTTCGCTCATGATAACCATGTTAACATGAGGTTAAAAAAGACAATACAATAGCCTATGAATGTCTTTCCCAGGCTTACTGAATCCTTGGAGTGCTCCGCCTAGCATTTGGGCATCCATCACGGGATTGAAACTTGGAGCTGGGAAGATGGTTCCTTGGACCTGGTGGGAAGAATCGACACTTAAGAGATGTCAACAAGAAATTTTCAACAAGATGATCTACATAAATTCCTACAGAAATGTATTTTACATGTTTAAACTAGTGTGCCTCACTCATGTTTACCAGGCATGGCATAATTCTGTGTTAAACATTGAAAGCTGACTTGATTGAGTATTTTATTCAGTGGCTTCCACTATGTTGCCATTATCATCCAGATAAAAAGCTGAGATCTTAGCATCAATAATAAAAAGATTTAAAACCAAATTTAAGGCCTGGTGGTGGTGGCGCATGCCTTTAATCCCAGCACTTGGGAGGCAGAGGCAGGCGGATTTCTGAGTTCAAGGCCAGCCTGGTCTACAGAGTGAGTTCTAGGACAGCCAAGGCTACACAGAGAAACCCTGTCTCGAAAAAAACCAAAAATAAAATAAAACCAAATTTAAGACACATTTTTTTTGAAACTGATGACTACATATAGAAACATAAAGGAAACTATATTGAAAGATTCAGTCATTCATCTGAATTCTAAGTGTCATTCATCACTATAACTTTTTTCCACCATAAAAGTAAACTTAAAATCATATAAAAAATCAAATTATTTGAATATGCGGTTTGGAATTTGTAAAAAATGGAGAAACATAGATAAGACTGATATTACTTACCCAAAGAACCCAGATGCAGAGAAAACACACACACAAAAAAATGACCCTGTCATGTCTTGACAATAATAAAATAGCAGAACATTTATGGAAGGTGTTATGAGTCACATGGTTCTGACTTCAGATAGAGCCAGCTAGAGTCTGTGCCCTATGTTCACCCTCAACAGGAAGAGCTGTCAATCAGATATTATTAAGAACAAGGGTCAGCTCTCTACATTTGTTGTCAGTGTGTTTGGAACTCTGGAAAATAAAAAAATGCTATCTCATAGTGAATGAGCCTAGGAGGATTTAAAAATTCATTCACTGACCTAGTGCTTTGTGGAATATTAGGTGATTCTGCAGCTCTTTAGTACCCATTGTCTAATGGCTGATTAATTAGTTAAAAAGAAAAAGACTGGTTCATAGATTATTGTCAAATGAGTATGAATCCATTGATATCAATATACTTAGTAAAGGAATTGGAGTATTAAATGCTCCATTTCCGAGGCCCTTGGTCCTGTGAAGGTTCTATGCCCCAGTGTAGGGGAATGCCAGGGCCAGGAAGTGTGAGAAGGTGGGTTGGTGAGCAGGGGGAAGGGGGAGGGAACAAGGTTTTTTTTGTTTTTTGTTTTTGTTTTTTGTTTTTTGCTTTTTCTTTTTTCTAGAGGGAAAACTGGGAAAGGAGATATCATTTGAAATATAAATAAAGAAAATATCTAAGAAAAAATAAAAAAATAAAATTAATTACCAATCCAAAAAAATGGTCCCTTTCCTTCAGTTATATGTACATTTGATTTTAAATGATATTAATAAATGTATAGTTGTGAATTTGAAGTAGACGCTTGTATAATGTGTGGTATATTCATATTTTTAAACTTACAAGTATGTCTTTGAGGGTGAAATGTGCTCTGTGGTTTTTGAGCATGCATAGGGACACATTAAAATAAGGGCTGCCAGGTACGGTAGCTCACGCTTGTCATTCCACCATATCTCAAGCTTCATTTGAGAAGTTGAGGTAACAGGAGTATGTGATGTCAAGGCAAGTGTTGTTTACATAGTAATTTCCACATAGCCAGGATTGTAAAAGAAGACTCTCAAGAAACAAAACACATACTACCACAAACCCACATTTACATTGCCCCAGTGGCTTTCCAGATAACCTCCACGGTCTCAAATTTATTGCACATGAACTTGAAAGAACATTCTCTTAGGTCAAGCCCAAGTTATAAAGTCTATTGATTAGATAAAAACACCCAATTTTAACTTTCATGTCTAACAAAATGTCATATGGTTATATGCCATTAGGATGACAGACACATAATTCTTTCATTTATGAAATTAAACTGAGGCAGTAGATTTTAATGTAAATATTTAGATCTTCATAATTCAAACATATTTGTTTTATTTATTTTGTTGTATATGTATGTGTCTCTGCTTTGAGTATATGTATGTGCAGCATGTATATACAGGTTAGAGAAGCATACTAGATATCTAAAAGTTATGATCTGGGAAGTGAATCTAAGACCTTTGCAAGTACAGCAAAAGTCTTAATTACTGAATCATCTCTCCAACTTAGGCATTTTCTTTATTTTTTATTTTTATTTTTATTTTTTCTTAGATATTTTCTTTATTTACATGTCAAATGATATCTCCTTTCTCAGTTTCCCCTCTGAAAAAAAATAAAATAAAATAAAATAAAAAGAAACCATTTTCCCTCCTTCCTCCTCCTGCTCACTAACCCACCCTCTCCCACTTCCTGACCCTGGCATTTCCCTACACTGGGGCATAGAACCTTCATAGGAACAAGGTCCTCTCCTCCCATTGATGACTGACTAGGCTATCCTCTGCTATACATGTGCTGCTGGAGCCATTAGTCCCACCATGTGTACTCTTTAGGATGAACAACAAACAATATGAACTAACTAGTACCCTCAGAGCTCCTAGGGAGTAGACCACCAACCAAAGACATTTTCACATTTCAATCCTAGATGACTTTAAGATTTAAATATTCTAAGTACTAGTCACTTAACTTTAACTGTGAGATTATGATACCATCACTATATTTTATGAAATGTATATCTATGTATTTTATTCACTGAGGAAAGAGTTTTTAACAATATATTGTTTCAGGCAATATTAACTTCTCAACATATTTAGCTGAATAGATATTGATTTATAATAACGCACCCTATGCTCATCTCTATATGTGCATCCTCTCTCATCAACATATATCAGCAGAGTAGTATATTTGAAACATGGATCAATTTGATACATAATAATCTTCAGCCCATATTTTATATTATGGGTCATTTGTGGAGGTGACAAACTTATAGGAATAAGTGAATCATCATTATATCTACTATTACGATATCACACAGTAGCTTCAAAGTTGTAAGAGTCTTCTATAGTTTCTTCTCTTCTCCATTAAAAGTTTTTTTTGAATAAGTAAGAGGTACCTTCTTTTGTGCTATGATAGTAATTGGAAGTGAACTCACCACTTGAAAAATTACCATTTAGTATCTTAATAATTTTAAACTTGCTACATGTTACCAGCCCAAACCAACCAAATACAAACCTATTTTGTGATTTTTGATATTTTAAAATTTTATTTAATCTTTTTTTATAATCCAGATTTTATTCCCCACCCTATCCACCCTTTGACTGTTCTTGATTTCATACCTCCTCTCTGTCCACCCCCCCCCACAGCCACAAGGATGTCCCCACCCTCTACCTTCCACCCCACCAGATCTTTAAACTCCCTGGAGCCTCCAGTCTCTTGAGGGCTAGGTGCATCTTCTCTGACTAAACTCAGACTTGGCTAAGCATTTAAAAAAATCATGAACACTAATACCCAGTGTATCCATTTGTATTCAGCAGTGCAATGTCTTAGCTGGAACAATATGACAAGTGAAGGCCATAATGGAGATAAAAACAAGAAAGGAAGATGTCAAGGTATTTACATTTTCAGATAACATGATTTTATACATTAAATATTGCAAAGACTACACCATAAAACTTCTATAACTGATAAACACACTCAACAAAGGAGCAAGATACAAAACTGATGCACAAAACTTAGCAACCTTCCATATATATATATAATAATAAATACAGCAATAAAGAAATCAGTAGAACACTGACTGCTCTTCTGAAGGTCCTGAGTTCAGATCCCAGCAACCACATGGTGGCTCACAACTACCCGTAATGAGATCTGATGTCCTCTCCTGGTGCATCTGAAGACAGCTTCAGTAAATTATGCTGAGACACATGATAGCTCACAGCCATCTGTACAGCTACGGTGTATACACATAAAATAAAAATTAAAAAAATCTTAAAAAAAAGAAAAAAAAGAAAAGACAAAAAAAGAAATCAGTAGAACAATACCAGCTTATTTATTATTCTATTGCTGTGAAGAGATAGTGACCAACAGAACATATAAAAGAAATAATTTATGGGCTGAAACTGACAGTTTCAGCGGGTGAGTCTGTGACTATTATAGTGGGGAGCACGATAGAAAGAAGACAAACATGGCACTGGAGCCATAGCTGAGAAGTTACATTTTGAGTTAACAATTGGCAAGAGAGAGAGAGAGAGAGAGAGAGAGAGAGAGAGAGAGAGAGAGAGAGAGAGAGAGAGAGAGAGAGAGAGCGCTAACTGGAAATGGCATGGGCTTTGGAAGCTTCAGTGTCCATAACCAGTGACATACAACAAGGGTCATACCTCCTAACCCTTCCCAAACAGTTCCACAAACTTGGGATCAAACATTCAAACATAAGAGTCTATAAAGGCTATTATGATTCAAACCACCAACAAATATCATTCTTCATAGTAAAAAAATAAAAGTATCTTAGGGAATGAAAGACTTGTACAATGAAAATTTTAAGACACTTAAGAGAGAAACTGAGGAAAATATTGAAAGATCAAATGTCCTTCTATGATCATTGATTGGCATGCTTCATGTGTGAAAATGTCCATCCTATAAAAAATAATGTGCAGATTCTATGCAATCCCCAGCAAATATCCAATGCAATTATTCACATAAATTGAAAAATATAATCTATGTCAAGACATTTATCATAGGGCAAATAATCTTGAATAACAGAAATAACAATACAACTCATAATAATTAGAACTGCTGGAGGAATCACTCTAGACTTCAAGTCATATTACAGAATTATTTCGATCTTTATTTCTGATGATAAAATACTGCTGTGACGGATACTATCTGGGAAAAGGAGTTTATGATGTCAGGCCTATCACAGAAAATAAGGTGGGCTCTCATCAGAAATTGGAGAAAGATTCTAAAAATCTATGCCACATATTTATATGATTATATGCTGTGTGTGATAGTGAATCAAGAAAACCTGTATGTAGGTGAAGTTGTCTATAGCATTACTTCTCATATAGCAGATTCTGACATACAGCTGTGTGAAGCTATTATCATGGAGTCTCAAGAGTTACAGATTTTTCAGGAGACAATAGTTTTACAAAGCATCCACTCTGTTTGTAGCATACGGAGTTTACCATCTTTGAGTACCTAGGCTCGAAGTTTTACAGTATACTTTGTTTTGAAGTGAATTCATCACAGTGTGTATTATATGTCTTTAGCTGAAGGTCTAGTAGTTCTTTGGTTAATGAGTGAGCTAAGTTTTAAAAAATTATGAATTTCAAGCAATTTCCTGTAGTGTACAAAGCATCATTCTGTATAAAGGAGGAATGCTGTTTGGTTGTGGCCCATAACAAAATTTTTGGATGGCAAAATGTAGCTACAGTAAATTTCATGCACATCAACATAATTACTTCAAGAGAACAGTAGAGGGTATAAATGTTTTGTCTCGGACCTCAGAGAGATTTGAACTCAAATTTCTTTTGTGTCTCTAAGCAATTGTATAGGTACAGAAGTATTTAAATTCTTTATATCTATTTTCCTTCAGTTACAAAATATGGATGATATGATTTTAATATTATTGAGTCCCCTAGCATCTTTTGAGCTAGGGCTTGGGACAGTGTTTAGCATTTTTGAAAATGGCAACTATCACAGTAGTCACAGCAATCCATAGAAGAAAACATACTTAGATGTAAGAACAACAAAAGAGCCATGAACAATATTAATGTCTCCACAGGAAACAATTCAACAAAATTAATCTACTAATAATCAAACAGACAAACAAGCATTACAAATATGAAATGTATACAAATGTTAGAATTTCTGTGATTTTTTTATTCTTTATACAAATGTCTTTTCTATTATTTAGTTATTAAAAAGTACGTTAAAAATATACAAGCCAGAAAACATGAATAATATTTTTTACTTCAGGATATTATTTCTCAAACAAAGAATAACTAATAACTAATATATCTATATGTTAAGAGATCAGATGGAATTCAGAACAGAAGGAACATATCTCCACACAATAAAAGCAATACATAAAACAAATCTACAGTTAACCTTTGATTAAATTGGAAGAAACTTGAAAGAATTTCATCAAAATCAGGACCAAAGCAAGAGTGACAGGGAAGTTGGTACTGAGAGTGATCAGTGTGCATATCATTACCATGGAAAGTTTAAGTATGGTGATCAGAACATATTGATGAAAGATTGACTTTGTGTAAGATGCTGAATGCTTGGGTCTAAGTATAAGTTTTCATATTAAAAATTCACAGGGAAGTCAGTATATGGAAATCTAATATCAAATCAAATTAATAATTAAAATTAAAGAATAGAAAATACTTTTATTTATTCTTTAGGAATTTCTTACTATATATGCCCTAACTTGAGTTATGTTACTATAATATAGCAGTGATGAAAACTAACTTGGGGAGGATAGGGTTTATTTGGCTTATATCTTATAGTCTGTCATTGAAGAAGCCAACCCAAAAACTCAAGGTGGGAGCTAGAAGCAAACAACATAGAAAATTGGTTATGGGTCTGATATTTCTTTTAGAGTCTAGACCCGTTTGCCCAGGACTAAGAGGGCTGGGCTCTCTTACATCAATGATTAATTAAGAAAATGCTTCATAGGCTAATTTGATGAGGTAGTTCCCTACATGAGGTCTCTTCTCCAGGATGAGTCAAGTTGACAAAACTAACCTGCATAAAATATGTTGATAATATAAACTGCCCACTCCTCCGCCAAATTCCTCACAAATCCTCTTTACTTCCTCAACTTGTCTTTTTTATTCCCTATTGAGTCTAATTTGTTATAATCATATAACAAATTAGGAGTAGGGCCCTATACTGTGGCTTGGTCAATCAGGGACTACACCTTTAAAGAAAACTGTCCCTTTCTCTGTCAGAAGTTATCAAAATGCCCATGCTTCTCAGTTAGTGGTAAGGATTTGGAACATCTTTCTACTCCATGCCACAATGGAGTATTTAATGCAGTATACTAATGGCTTGATCTTTTGTATTTTCATCCATAAATAGGAACCAGAAGGAACAGGAAGTAGGGTTAGACTTCAGCCCTCAAACCCTGCACCCAATGATATTTATATGTTTTTCATCAAGCTCTACCTCCTGAAGATTCCATAATATTCCTAAAGAATGCCACCAACAGGAGATCACTGTTCAGGTACATGAGCCAATGGGGGAATAACGCTTACTGAAACCACCAGAGTAGTCCATGATAATAGGCTAAGAACACATTGCACTCCTATTCCTCAGAGCTTTGCAATAGTCCTTGATTTGTTTATCATGGAATAGCAACATAGATTGACTAGAAGTTTGATATGTATTTCATTAATAGCAAGAGTATAATATAAAACTGTGAGCCAATGTGATTTATTTCTGCTAAAAATGAAAAGAACTGAAAGCATATTTATGTATTTAATTATAAATGTGTTTTAAAACTGAGTATTTTAGAAGATACAAAATTATAATTGTCCAATATACTGTGATAAGTATTTTAGATTGACTTTAGAAACACTTGAACATATTTAACAATGAATTGGTCACTTATAATTAGTCAAAGCAAGATTTATTGATATATAGTAAGAAAACTGTTAAACACCATTTTATGTGTGTGTTAAAAGTATGTTATATGTTAACATATCTGGATGCAATTTTTAATTTAAAAAAAACTGGTGATAGGAGCATTATCTCTGAATGAACAGAGACCCGGAAGTCCTCTACTGTATGTGTGTTGGGGGTCTCAGTTGGTGGATGTGGGATGGGGCGTGGGGACATCCACATGGAGGAGGAGGTATGGGATGTGGAACAGTCTGAGGGTGGATGGGGAGATATAAAATATGGAGTATAAAAAATAAACTAATTAATAAGAAAATTGTACTATACATTGTTACAAAGACTCTGAATCCTGAGTATTGGTAGCCTTGCATCCACTATTTTATAAAGCTGTATGTTTTCTTTTTTATTTTTATTAAAATTTCCTTTGGATAATTTAAAAAAATTGGTGATAAATTGCATATTTTTTATCTTGTAGACGCAAACAACCAAACATCATGAAGAATTTGCTTTTGTAAATGTAGATGAATTTGTCTTCATCTATCCTTTTTTGGAAAATCCTTTGCATATTTGAGACCTGACTCAGTTATTTTATATAAAAAAGGGTTCTGACTTTTAAAGTAATCTTCAAATGATAGTAGAAATGTATTTGTGAGCTTTTTAGAACATCTGAAAGTTATGAATTATAGAAATTTTTTCTATAGTGTAAAGAAAATATGTGCTAATGAGTACCTTTATATAACGTTAGTAAAAAGTCTCAGACATGAATTATTTAGTAGTTTGTGAACAATGGAAAATGTGGAGTTTTTTTTTTTTTTTTTTAGAAATTTCTAATTGTCCTTCTTTATTGTTGTGGTGAAAAGAGAATGATGTAAAAAACCTCATTTCTGGCATTGAGCCCATATGAAGCACAATCAGCTAGGAGGGAAACTGCAAATTGGTTTTGCTATGAAGAATCACAGATCTGAGATTTTGGTCATTGAACTTTATTCATATTTGTCAAGTGGCCACTCGACAATGATTTCCTAGACACAGTTTTGGAATGTATTTTTTGGCACTTGTTCTAAGAGGATCATATTGTTCCCAAATTCAAAACCCAGTTCAAGATTTACCAATTACATGGCATCATTTTAGATTTTATCAAAGAATGCTTTCTACTTGTACTTTTGTTACCTGTGGCCCTCTCTTCTGCATGTCAATATTTTTAAATTGTAACTTCCCAGTGGGCAACTAATGTACTTCCTTAAATATAATGTGGAATCAAATAATTTTTATATATAAGAATGATGACCAAATTCCACAATTACATTAAATTTTTATTGTTGTGCTAAACATCATGACCTAAAGTAAGTTGGAGAGGAAAAGGTTTTATCTCATCTTATAGCTCATAGTCAATCATGAAGGGGAGACAGGACAGGACCTCAAAGTAGCAACTGGAGGCAGGAATCAAAGCAGAGAGCTTTGAGGAAAACTACTTAGTGGCTTGTTCCTCAGGTTTTTCTCACCCTGATATTTTATACCACACAGGATGACCTACTCAGATGTGGTACCACCCACAATGGACTGAGTGCTCTCATATCAGCCAGTAATCAAGAAAATATCCTGCATAGTGTCTATACACAATTTGATGGAGATATTTTCTCAATTGAAGTGCTCTTTTCTCACTCAGGCTTCTGTCAAGTTGATGGAAAAAAAAACTAACCAGGATGGAGATCTTTAATTTACCCAGTAGTCTTCTCTAAAATTGATCACTCATATGAGCAGCTTATTTTCTAAGTGTTTTCTATTTTCATGTGCATCCCAATGAGCAGTTTTAAGGGACTTACTCTATTTGTGTTCTTCACATATGAGAAGCCTTTGATGCTAAGTTGCTTAAGAGCATCTTTCTCTCTCAGTGTAGCATATGTGTGTGTGTGTGTATGCATGTATTTATTTATGTATGTATGTTAGAGGGAATACTGGAAAAAAGAAAGACAAACAAATGTAATTTTCCAGTGGTTGGGTTCTCAATATTTTAAAATATTTAATATTTGACTTTAAATTATCTGCATAATCCCAATGTGAAGTTATCTGCTGTATTGAATCCCCAGTAAATTGGTTGGCAACATATTTTGTTGATGGCACTTGAATGAATGAAAATATCACACGGCTCCACATCAGGATTATCTGTCAGTAAGAGGGCCTAGCATGGCCCTTTCCTTTGAGTCATGCCAATGTTCTAGCTGTGTCTTCTTCTTTTAACTACTTTTCTTTCAACCCACGAGGTTAAAATCTATGTTAAATTCTCTTAATAAACTCCAACTCTTCTTCAAGGGTAAAACAAAAAAAATCAAACCAGGCCTGTGCTGGTTAGATATTCCCTAAACTAATTAATCTTAAGAAACAAAAATTCAACTTTGAGTGAAAGAAAAATTAACCTTATTTTCTGCATTCTCAAGCATATGAAGATTTTTAGCAATGCAGTCACTGAGATATGTTTTTTATGGATCTAATTTCTGACTAAAAGGGCATTTTTACTTCAGTTTATATCTTGCAAAGAAAGTATTTATATTTTATTCAATTAAAATAAAATTTGATAAACAGATGACTAGTTTATTATTACTGCTACAGTTAGTGATATTGAGATGGGGCAATCATATATTTTTCAAAATTGATGGAGAACTATTTATAGATAAGTTTCAATTACTAAATTAGTGAATATAAATTCTTTCTAATTTAGCAGTTAGATGTTCAGGAATTTAAGAGAGACAGAGAAGAATCTGATCTCATTTACACAGCCTCTTAAAAATTAACATGCAAAATATCTTAGCTAATTTATAGGAAACAATTTTCAGGAAGACGTAATTGCAAATAACTTTAACTCAATAGAAGGGTACTAAACTCAAGCTAATTAGAGTAAAATAGAAAACTTCAAATGCTGCTTACTTTTAAAAGCATATGATATCTACTTTCTAATGCCTGGAACATGTGAATATTACTTTACAGCAAATAGACTTTTTAAGTACTATAAAATTAAATGTCACAAGGTTGAACAGTTGCTTTCAGATTGTCTGAATAAATCATAAATATGACTGGCTTCCTAAGATGGAGTCCAGGGAAGATTTGACTGTTAAAAATGGAAGGGAAGCAACAGGATAATAGAAGCAAGAATTTCTTCTGCTAACTTTGAATATGCATGGAGGAAAAATGACCCAGGAATGTAACTATCCTTTAGAAGCTGGGAAAGGCAAAAAATCTGTTTCTTAGAGTCTCCGCAGAAACTAGTTTTGCTGATACGTTAAGTTCAGGCTAATGGAATTATCTGTAGATTCTTAGAACCCTGGAACTTGAAGAGCATGAAACTATGTGGGTCTGAGCTGTGGAGTTTGTCCTCTATGATTTCTTACAGGAGTCTAGGAAACTAAATGATTTGCTTGAAATCCTTGTCTCTGCAACCCTAAACTCACACTTCACAAGTTTACCTAACCCCAAGTAGATTTCCTGCATTCACAACAAATATCTGCATACTGGAAATGACAGAGACATGAAAAGAAAGTAAGGATATAAATCTTCAGATAATTAAAAAGATCATATCATTAAGAATGTAGTGTAATAATTTCATATTGGTCAATATTAATAAAAAGAATAAAGTTAATGTTTATATCACTACATTTAGATACATTTAGGTCACTTACTAAGGAAATAAATTGGCATCAAAATTTTATTTAATATTAAATGTGAATATACACTTGATCCCTTATGAAACTCTAAGGAAAAGGTTTAAGACTCAAAAGCCTTAAATCCAACAAAATGACAACTTAAAAGAAAGGGGAAGGAAAATATTAATTGACTATTATTTTATGACTAATACTCAGGAGTGATTTTAACCAATGAAAGTAGAATCAATGGATAAAAGTAGATGGGAGAAACACTTCAATATTATTAATATTGATGTTTAAAATAAATGTAAAGTAATAGCCAGCAATAACTGAATTTTTACTACATAACAAGTCTTGTGATAAAGAATAACATTTTTAAAATATTAGATAATGAATAAGTATTTAATATAATCAACTTTGTAATGAGGAAATCTCTAGAAAACAATTAAAATAATTTATTTTCTCAGTACAAAGAATTGTTGAGAATTTTGATCAAAGACACTAGAAGACATAGCATATCTGATACTCTTTCATGCTTTTCATATCTTTGGATATAGTCATATGGAATTTGTTCCCTAGTTGAATAACTTCGACATCTTATTTAATAATCTACACTTTCTTATACTTCATCAAATCATTTCTGATGTTGCTATTTTCTTATCTTTGAAAATAAATACCTTAGAACAGTTTTACACGTGCTTCTCAAATTTTCTTATGAGTGGTATAATAAATCATATCAACAAGAGAGTATAAAGTAAGATGAGTGTTCCCATTGCAAAGATTTATATATGCAAAAATAACAATTCAATATTTATGAATAGCCATTGGTATAATAATTGGTAGCACAAAACAAGAGAGTGATGACTTTAAGCCCAGGTTTTTACAGTGTATTGTACTTGTACTTTGTTTATAATATTTTAATATTAAAAAGAAATTGTATTAAGTTACTAATGAAGACATTTTTGCTTTGATTTCAGCCTGTGAAGACTGGTACAGTGGACAAGGCAACAAAGATAAGTACTTTGATATTCTAACTTTCGGTGTGTTGGTTGTAGGGGTTATGTATAGGCATCTTTTTTTTTTTTATAAAGGTAAGGAAATTTGTGTTTCTTTCAAGTTTATTGAGAGTTTTGAACATCAGTAGTGCTAAGCTTATCAAATTCTATTTTTGTTTTTTTATTTTGAAGACCACAAGACCTTATTATTTTAATTTACTAATAAGATGTGATATACTCACTGGTGTCTCACTGTTGATACTACCATTTGCTATTAAGATAACTCCTCTCATTTTTCCCTTTTAGATTCTTTTTTATATATTACCACATTTGTATATTTTTTAGATTGTATATATTCTCAGCTGTATCCATCAAGATTCGTGCTCTTCAATTTTCTTTTCTTGTAATATTAACTTACTTTCTGCTTAAGTGTAGTCCAGTGTCAAAAGATGAGTCAGAAAGCCTGCTCTTTCCTAAATAGAAGTTAATTGTTGAGCCCTGCCTAGCAACATGGAAGGGACAGTATGATGTGGCTTTCTACCTTTGCTACAAA
>JADRCC010403083.1:0-11470 GCA_019843855.1 Hylomyscus alleni
ACTTTTGTCTAAAAGAGCAAGTAGACATAATAGACACGTGTTTGGTATGTTTTATTTCATATTTTAAAATATAGCTGTTAAGGTATAACTGTCATATAAGTATTTTAAAGTGATAATTAGGTAGGTTTAGCATGTGAAACCATAATCACATCCAACAAGTGTTCATCTATAGCTATCACTGCCAAAGTCGTCTCTGTCCCCATGTTTCTTCATTTTCCTCCTCCAGCTTTTCCCACTCCTCATTTGCAGGTCAGTTTCTATTTTGTGTAGTCTTACGTAAGTACAGCCATGCTGTGTATATTCTCTTTTATCTGGTGTCCTTCATTCAACATAATTGTTTTTTATATTCTTCTGTTTTCACATCTCAGAATTTATATTTTGCATATCTTTATATCTTTGTAGTATGCTTTTGTATAAATAAACAATTTTGTCAACATTTGAGTTGATTTTGTAATTCATGTTCCCAAACTGTATGTACATTTTGTATGTATGATGTATTTTTCCCTTGAGTAAGCTATCAAAGGTATATATGGCTAGATAATATGTTGTTGTATGTTGTTTAACTTTTTTATAATTGGAAAATTTTTGTAGAGAATATCTTTACTATTTTACACTTGTATTCCTATTATATATGAATTACATCTTTTCCAAGTGCCCACTAAAAGTTTGATTGGACCATTCAATTTGAATTAAAAAAACTTTACCACTTTTAAATTGTTACTTTATTATAATTTCAATTTCCCAGTGAAAGCTGAAGTTGTCTGTGTCTGTGTGTATTTTTGTGTGTGTGCCAATGTTTTGCTTGGTGAAAAGCATTTTAAAATGTTTTGCTTCCTTTTAAATTTAACTTCTTGTTTTGTTACTTTATTTAGAAAATTCATTATTCTAGATATAAATATTCTATGTGTTCCAACATAAGTGTCCCTGCTAGTTTATACACTCTTATCAATTTCTTATAATTGTAGGTATTTTGACACCATTTTTTTAAATTCTGAGATTATAATTACACCATTTCCTCTTCCCTTTTCTCCCTCTAAACTCTACTATATCCTCCCACCTTTAGTTCTTCCTCAAATTCATGTTTCTTTTTCTTTAGTTGACACACACACACAAACACAAACACACCAGCTTTTAGGTGTTCACACACACAGTATTTCAGGAGTCATTTATATTTCCTTTGCAGTGAGTCATGCGCCTCCTTTATTTTAGGTTGGGCAGTTGGCTTTTAAAGGAGTGAAGCGACTCAATAGGATCCAGTCTATAGTATTTGAGACAGCCTACAATACCAACGAGAACATGCTGATCTGTGCTCCTACTGGAGCTGGCAAGACCAATATTGCAATGCTTACCGTCTTACATGAAATCCGCCAACACTTTCAACACGGTGTTATTAAAAAGAATGAGTTTAAGGTAAGAATTTACAAATCAGACTTTTTTTAAAGCTATAGAAGTTATTAAAAGCTTTCAATTCTATGCAACCTGGGAATTCTTGAAGATATTTATTATAGTAGAAGTTGGATAAAGAATGCTGCTTGATTGACTGCATTGCTATAAAGGCAGTCCTTATTTCTGTTTTGAAAATCCCATTACCCTTGGGGAAAGGCATGAAATTATGTTTAGCTTGGAAACCGAGTCTACTTTCTAAACAATGAGGCAGAGTAAACAGATATCATTGTCCTTTTATTTAAAGGACAATATTCTATTCATTTAAGCACATGCTTAATTCCATCAAATTTAAGTATTCTCCATATATCATTATTAACATTTTTCACAGGAAATAGCTAGAATCATATTTCACAATAAGTTGTGACTTGCTTTCGCTACTGTGAAATAAATGGTATTGTAGTATTTGCTCATTCATCAAACAAATGTTTGTTTGGTATAGATTGTGTATGTTGCTCCAATGAAAGCCTTGGCAGCTGAGATGACAAATTACTTCAGCAAACGTCTAGAGCCACTGGGTATTGTTGTGAAAGAATTGACTGGAGATATGCAGTTGTCAAAAAGTGAAATTTTACGAACTCAGGTAAGTTGTTCACACATATCAATTTATTATATTCATTTTTAAAGTTATGAAAATTATTGTAAACCAGATTTTAAGAAACAATAAACTTATTTCTGATCACATCTGCACTAAATGCAATTTTAAATGTTGCTCTGTCCTTTGATAGCTATTTCAAAGCGTAGACTTTATTTTTCTGGACAGTTTTTACATTAAGGAACGAGAATGTGTATAAGATTATAGTTGAATTTTAAAAGGAATCACTACAGAGATCCTGAAGTAATCACATCACACTTTTAGCCTATTTGTTAAGGGTAACTTAACATATAAGAAGATATTATAAACATTTTAATTTTTCAAATGCAAATATATTAATGTACTGCATGAAGACCTATATTAAGGAAAATGAATAATAGAGTTATTCAATGTTTAGTTTCTATTTTTTTAAAGATTGTGTATGAAAAATACATTTGGAATTATAACCAGGTTAATGTTGATAGTTGTAATACATTAGCATGGAAATATTTCTTTTGTGTTTGATATAGTTGATTATTAAGCTGTATAACTTTTCTCCGTTTAGTTTGTTTGCTATTTCTTGTGTTTTAGATGCTTGTGACCACGCCAGAAAAATGGGATGTAGTAACAAGAAAGAGTGTTGGAGATGTTGGTCTTTCCCAACTCGTCAAACTCCTGATTCTTGATGAGGTCCACTTGCTGCATGAGGACAGAGGCCCAGTGCTAGAAAGCATAGTGGCCAGGACCCTGCGGCAGGTCAGAGGCAGTTACAAACCTGGGAGCTTCTCTGGGCTCTGTGTGTCTCTCCCACTCCAGCTTCCTCCCACTTACATCACTAAAATGAAATGGCATCCATCATGCTTGAACTTCTTTCCTCTCCCTAAGAGACATCTCCCCTCTTCTGCCACCATCAGTACCATAGCTGTCGGTACACCCTTTCCCCTTGAGTTCCTTCTTCCTTGGACTCCACTCTTTTCACTCTGTAAGTTGTCCCTTTTCTGTTTCCTGTGTCTTAACTTTTCCTTTTTTTGGAGCACTGTATCTTCAGCTTAAAAACTTGTATTTAACAAATGTCGTATTTTACAAATATTCCTTCAAATACTTAGTACACTTGTATTTTTCTACTTAACTTTTGGAAATGCTAACTGTATTGGCTACATACCTTTTATTTTCCAACTATAAATAGATGGTGATCGCTTGAATGTAACCATAAATAATAAGTTTTACAGGTTCATCAGTTACTAAATGGTTGTTTTGATATTAATATTTAACATCTAATATTAATAATTATATACTTAATGAATTTTGATTTTTGAAACTACTTATCAAGTTGTCTTTTATATTTAATTTGTTTTCTTGTATAACAACACAGGTAATTGCTGTATATTACTTACTTGTCCCACCAACTCCTCTTGTGCCTCCTCTATCCCTCCCAATTCATTTCCTCTTTCTCTTCAATTACCATTGTTACATATAGACATGTAAAGACAACCAGCTGAGTTCATTTAGTGTTGATCACATGTCTCTATGATTTTAGGACTGAAAATATAGAATTGGATAACAAATTTATTCCTGGGGAAGACTGATTCTCCCATTCTTTCAAATTTTCTTTATTTTGACATATCTGTATATCCATAATGAGGTTTCTTTAAAAAAGGGAATTTTAAATTTAAATGTATAAAAATCATTTTCATCTATATACATTTAGGATACTTAGCCTGAATGTAATTTTAACTGTCATTTTAGTGCCTCAGAAGTTTGACTTCAAATGAGGTCAGATAAGGAATCTTCCACGCATGTCATCATGTTGGCACTCAAAAAGTTTCACACTTTAGGGCAATTTGGATTTCAGATTTTCAGATTAGGTATGCTCACCTGTGTCGTGCGCATGCCTGTGTGCGTGTGCGTGCATGCGTGCGTGCGTGCGTGCGTGCGTGCATGCGTGTAGCTTATGCCTCCATCTCCGTGATGGTTTCGGGCCATGCCTGGGTTCCTAGCGGTCTCCATGTAACAGAGCTTCATGCCCCTTCACCTGCACGTGCGCTGTGCTCCTCTTCATACCCAGGCCAAATAGCTTCTTTTCCTTAAAACTCTCCTCTAATTTAATATTAACAGTTTTATTGTTCACATATGAACTATCTCTACTGTAGATACACTTAAAATTTTCACATAAAGGGAAATACAAAATTTCTAAAGTTGCTTTTAAAGCAACAACTTTAAACTTTATTTTAAAATACTTTTTCCATAAATGGACCATAAATTTCTGAACAGATTTTAAAATCTCTTGCAAAATGCTTCCTCTTTAAGAGTTACCTTTGACATGGTTTCCTTTCATAGCAATACAACAGACTAATGTTGTGTATGTACATGTGTGTATGTATGCATGTATGTATATATGTATGTGTGTATGTATGTATATTTTTAGGGATGAACATTTTGTATTGGATAAGCAGTTGGTGTACTCTTTCCTGGGTTGACTTACTCTTTCACCCTCCACATCCTTAGTAGTATGTAGTTATTTGTTGAAGCTTGTGAGCATCTCTTTTTCACATTATTGTGTGTATTGGTGTTATTCTTGATAGGTCATTTTTAGGCAGCCATGTTGACATTTTATGGGTATAGTTTCTCACAGTTCTAGGAGACTCAATCTCAAACCTCCCTCTGGTTGGCTAGCTAGCTGGTGCCCTTGCCACCAAGGCCACCTCTGCTGTGCTGCCCAAGAGAGGTGCAGGTCTACTCTCTAGCTGGTGCTGGGGCAGGATCAACTCTCTGGCTAACTTGTGCCTTGGGGCCAGCTCTCCCACGCTGCCCAAGCAATGAGTGTGTTTAGTATTCCAGGGTGCTACCTCCATTGAGGGGGTGGGGCCAGTTCTGTATAGCTCTCCAACATCAGCAGTCCACAGGAGGAAGCCCAGATGAGGGACATCTGCCTGGTGATAACATGTAGAAATTATTAAAAACCCTGGCCTTTGGTTATTGGGTTCCCAAATGAAAGACACACACACAGCCTTTCTATTTACAATATGCCTTAAGCAGCACAGTGGCTGGGCAGCTGCCTCCCCTCCATGATCTTAGAGTCTACTTTCCTACAGATAACACTGAGTTATTACTTAATATTTTCTATGTTCCATCTGGGCTGCCCTTGACTCCACTTGGGCAGCCCTCGGGCCACTCTTTTTGTGGCTCAGCTAACCCATGGCAGCTTCTCCCTTCTCTCTTGTACCTTCTCCTTCTTCCTGTTCCTGACCCCAAGCCTGCAAAACCTAAGCACTGCGTATGTGTCTTCTGCAAAACCTAAGCACTGCGTATGTGTCTTCTGCCCAGGTATTGACTGTTGAATCTTTATTTACCAATCACAGTTAACTGGGGACAGGGTTATTCAGCGTCTTACTTTTAGACTCTATTGTCTTTAGGGCACCCACTCTTGGGAGCTCCGAATTAGCATTAAGATACAAGCACCATTAAGCCAACCCACTACAACCCACTACACAGATCACTGCTGCCGCAGGTCCATGGACCTAGACATGGTCCATGGGCTAGGACCTCACCATAGCCTCAGGTGGCATAGCAAGCTGCTAACATCAGACTGTTCATCACTACCCTCAAGTCTCTAGTTCGGCCTCCTTTCATTGTACACATACCATTCTGCTTCTCATTCTCTTCCATTTCCCCACCACTTTTATGCTCATCTTAGTCTCTCTAAGTGTCTTCTGTGGAGTGTCCAGGCAGGGATCATCTTGACTAGGTGTAGATTGTCTTAGGCATATTCCACCCAAGTGGATCCGTGTGAGTTGTCTTGTGCATGCTCTGCCCCTAACAGATTGTTTTAAAGTAGAAATAAAAATGTGGAGAAATATAGAAGACATGTAAAAAGAATCTAAATCTGTATTTCTTTTAGATTGAAGATAGACTATGAAGGGGAATTGAAGGGGAATATGATTTGGAAGCATGTGCTTTTGTAGTTCATTTCTGGAAATTTAGTCTGTGGAAGCAAACAGTAGCATAAGCTCCAAGAATATGAATTACTATAATCATTGAAGCTATCTTTTAAAACTCAAAGTTGGAGAACAGACAGAATCTTCTGCTGTACAAGAAATGATTTGATAAGTTGCATTCAGTTTCTCTAACAACATACTACAATGGAGGCTCTAAAAAAAAAGTGAGGCACATGAACTGAAATTCAAAGATATCCACATTACATTCTTTATGGAGCAGGAGTCTGTCCTGTTTGTGGAGCAATATAATTTTATGGGAAGAAAAAGAGTATAGTATATATTTACATTCATTCACTGTTTCATTTAATGAACTCTAACCATATGCTTGCTAAATACTTCCAAGTACTATGAATTTAGTTGTAAAGAAAATAAAGTTCTTGGATGTATTTGGCTTTAACCAGGAGTAGAGTGAGGTACGTCTATGAATGACAGTTGCAGGAAGCTCAGGTGGAATTGGAGGAGAATTTATGAATTTATGTCACTTTAAATATATAAATATGCACATAATAATACACCTACCTACATTTGGAATTGGAGGAGAATTTATGAATTTATGTCACTTTAAATATATAAATATGCACATAATAATACACTTACCTACATAAAGTTCAGAGACCTTAAAGCTGAATGTGAGATATAAAGTTAAGTATTATCTGATACAGCTTCAGAATAGCCTCAACGATTCATGTAGTTGTGACACTGAAGGCACAAGAAAGGTCTGTAACTGCTCTGCTCTCTCCACAACCCGTCTTCCTCCAACATCTGTTTGTGCCCCAAATTTTACACCCAAGAATTTGAATAAAAGTTTGTAGGTCAGAAGTGAAGGTGCGGGTCTGACTGTGGGCTCTGAGAGGCCCCTGCCCGGATGGCAGTAGTAGTTCTAGGGGGAGACACCATGGGCCCTGCGCGTATCTTCCCCAATCAGACTGAGGACTTAGAGCCACATCATGGTCCTACAGAAGGAACTGGGGATTGGAGCAGTAAAGAACCCGAGGAAGAGCAGGAGGAAACAGGAGCAGGCCCAGCAGGCTACTCATACCAGCCTCTCAATCAAGACCCTGAACAAGAAGAGGTGGAACTGGCACCAGTGGGTGAAGGAGAAGATGGAGCTGCTGACACCCAAGATCGGATCCAGGCCCTGGGGCTCCATTTGCCAGACCCTCCATTGGAGAGTGAGGATGAAGATGAGGAAGGAGCTGCAGCATTGAGCAGCCACAGCTCTATCCCTGCTGGTGAAAAGGACGATGGCTGGAGTAAGCCTGCCTGCACCAGGGGTTCCTGCCTGGGCTCGGGAGATATTGGATGCTCAGTGGGAAGATGTGGTATAGAAAGCTCTCCAAGCCCAGCAGGCATCCCCTGCCTGGAAGTGACCACACAGAGAGAGAACTGCCTTACATTCCAAGCCAGGACCAGCACAGGACTAACAACTCTGGTTTTAACTGCCTTCTTCCCACGTCCCTTTCATATCAAGGCGAATCAGACCTCTCAGAGACCCACTTTATTCAGTTCTGTACATATGGGGACATCGGCCCAAGCCCAGCCCACGTTAGCATGTATTACTCTGTGGAGAATAAAGCACCCTATGTACACAGCCAAAAAAAAAAAGTTTGCAGGTCATCTTGTACATCAGAAGTAATGCTTTTGATCCTGATTTGTCTTTTAAACTTTATGCTTTGATATTAGAAAACTGGTGACGTTTTCACTGAGACATGATGCATGAGCACATGTAGTTTAGACTTATTTGCAGTGACCAACCTTATGAGTCCAGTCCAACAAGCTAAGAACATTCCACAGATGAGGACTTTCTTGCAAATATTATCTACACATTGTTAGAGGACTGTGGCTATGTGTTCATAATACAGTAATTTAACTGGCCTGACTTCTAGCTTCCCATAGCGGCAGGAAGGGGCATGAGGTTTGCCTTCAGTCCTTCCTGTGACTGTGTACACTGTATTATGTATATGGTTGTACAACATGTAGTTTATTTTAGAGAACATACCAATATACAACATATTCCATTTTCCCATTATATTCATGAAGTTACCAATTTTGAGTTGTTTTTCTACACTCTTCTTACTTGTAATCCTAAGAAAAATAACCAAATTTCTTAGGTAAATAATTAAAATTTACTAAAGGCTGGTCATGTCATTTTGAATGTCTACCAGTCTACCAGCTACTATGTGTTCCAGCTACTTTGTAAGTATTTTATTTTATTTTTTCCTTTCTTTATAGCACATTAACCCTGAATTCTAGCTTTAACTCAACTTTCTTGAGATGGAATGAGAGTATTTTTCTTTTCTATGTGCAAATAAGGCTTTTAAATGACAGTTAGGCAGTTACTTCATTCTTGGTCACGTTGTTCAAACATTGATTAAAAGTATACTGTTCTTTTGAACCTGTTGCATACTACTTGTTTAACTCAAATCTTCATTCTGCTCTCTACATTCTAAAAGGAGAATCTCACCTGAAATAAACAAATGTGTTCCCCTGTTTATGCTTTGTACATGTTTAGCACTTATCAATGCTTAATAATCATAAAACTAGCTATGCTTCATTCTTTCAATTTCTATATTTCCCACTAGATTTTAATCTTCTCGATAGAAATGTATCTTTGATTCTCATATATTACTGAAGTACTAATGTCGTGCTCTAAACACTTTGTATTAAAAAGCATGCTTCTTGTAGTTTGTGGATTGTATTTTGTGTATTCCTATCTTCTCGGCTAATATTCTTATCAGAGAATGCATACCATGTGTGTTCTTTTGTGTTTGGGTTACCTCACTCAGGATGATATTCTCCAGTTCCATCCATTTCCCCAAGAATTTCATAAATTCATTGTTTTTAATAGTAGTACTCCATTGTGTAGATGTACCACATTTTCTCTATCCATTCTTCTGTTGAGGGACATCTGGGTTGTTTCTAGTTTCTGGCTATTATAAATAAGGCTGCTCAAGAAGAAGGAAGACCAAAGTGTGGATACTTTGTTCCTTCTTAAAAGGGGGAACAAAATTCCCATGGAAGGATTTTTCAGAGTCAAACTATGGAGCAGAGACTGAAGGAAGGACAATCCAGAGACTGCTCCACCTGGGAATCTTTTCCCATATTCAGTCATCAAATCCAGACACTTGTGGATATCAGCAAGTGCTGGCTGACAGGAGCCTGATATAGCTGTCTCCAGAGAGGCTCTGACAGTACCCGACTAATATAGAAGTGGAGGCTCACAGCCATCCTTTGGACTGAGTACAGGGTCCCCAATGAAGGATCTAGAGAAAGGACCCAAGGAGCTGAAGGGTTTTGCAGCCCCTTAGCACAAACAACAAGATGAACTAACTAGTACCCTCAGAGCTTCCAGGGACTAAAACTCCAACCAAAGAGTACACATGGGGGGACTCATGGCTCCAGTAGCATGTGTATAGCAGAGGATGGCCAAGTTGGTCATCAGTGGGAGGAGAGGACCTTGACCCTGTGAAGGTTCTATGCCCCAGCGTAAGGGAATTCCAGGGCCAGGAAGTGGGAGAGGGTGGGGTGGTGAGCAGGGGGAAGGGAGAGGGAACGGGTTTGTTTTAGTTTTTTTTTAATTTGTTTTTTTTTCATATTTTATTTTATTTTACTTTGGAGGGGAACCTGGGAAAGGAGATATTGTAAATAAACACCTAAAGAAAAAAAACCAACATGTTTCTGTTTGTTCCTTGTGATTACCAAATGTTTCCAGTAGATGGTAGTGTTTCACATCATACTGAACCAGGACGCATGGTAATGTTAGTGCTTCTGTAAGCTATTCCAGTTCAAAGTAATTTCTGGTAGAAATTAAATGCTGGATTAGGGACTACAATCACAGCACACTTGGCATGATGAGATGATAAGATAAATATATAAGAAACTATAAATTATTGCACTTAACAATAAACTAATACTAGTCCTTAGCTTTTTTCCAGCAATGAGACAGACTGTCTAAACATAAACTTTATAAGATACTAATCATAAAAGTTTACTAGAAGCCGGGCAGTGGTGGCGCACGCCTTTAATCCAAGCACTTGGGAGGCAGAGGCAGGCGGATTTCTGAGTTCGAGGCCAGAGTGGTCTACAGAGTGAGTTCCAGGACAGCCAGGGCTATACAGAGAAATCCTCTCTCGAAAATCCAAAAAAAAAAAAAAAAGAAAGAAAAAGTTTACTAGAGAAAGCCTTGGGTTCTGTTATCAGCACTGTTAGCACCCACCACCCTAGAAAGTTAACCCCTTAGTTTCTGGGGTAAAGATAAAGAGGAATCTTCAGGACATGTATTTTGTAGTATTCACCATGACTCTTTTAACTGGTTTACATTGTTGAGAATTCTTTAATTAGAGTGAAATTTGAAATGAGTTTTTGCTGTTTTATATAAAATTTTTTTAGTGAGGCTAAATCCATGTGTGATATTTCTTTGTGTAACAGTTTTCACCCAAAGCCCTCTGTTTTTGATCCTCACATTTATGTTTCAAATAAATGGTCTTTTGTTGGGTGTGGGTCTGTGCTGTATTCAGTACTGCATTCCCTGATTATCATGGATTATGCAATCACCTAGTAGAGGTGGCTAGATGATTTTGGAATTAAGAAGATATCTATAAGGGTCTGCTTTGCTTATTTCATTGTATCTCTAAAACTGAACAATCTTATGAACATTGACTTTGATAATGATATTGTAACAACATAGTGATGTATGTTTATTATGTAGTATATGGAATATTCTGACCATCCTTTGATTTTATTCCTTTACATATAATCAGAATTTGATGTTTGTTTGTTTGTTTGTTTGTTTGTTTGTTTTGGGGAATTTTAGTATTTATTTTTAGACAGTTGTGAGAACCAAACCCAAGGCCCAGTTCATATCAGGCCAATTCTACCAGGGATTTAAGTTTCCAGCCCCAGATTTTGAAATGTAATAAAGTAATTTCATTGTTACAAAGTTCTTACAGGTATTTAAGGTCAATTTCATAAGTTCAGATGATAGTAAATAAGGAATATGGTGTGTGTGGGGATAATACATGGTCTTATGCATGCTAAGCAAGTGATCCACTACTGAGTCACATATCTCTTAAGCCTGCCCTTTTTGATGATAAGACCTTAGTTGACCTCTGACCTCATATCCTTTTCCTGCACTATAATTTTTATAATCCATATTGATAGGATACATTAAGGTTATTCTCAGTTTTTTGTTTTGGTTAATTTACTTAAATTTTATTTAATTAAATAAATTCTTTTTGAAATTACCTATACAGGTTGAATCTACACAGAGTATGATCAGAATTCTTGGATTGTCTGCAACCTTACCCAACTACCTCGATGTTGCTACATTTTTGCATGTTAACCCCTACATTGGACTTTTCTACTTTGATGGCCGTTTTCGACCTGTACCTCTTGGACAGACATTTTTAGGGATTAAAAGTACAAATAAGGTAAGAACTCATTTTGATAGTTATACTGC